>CAUYON010191471.1:0-18029 GCA_963573935.1 Arctocebus calabarensis
GTGGGCGCCTGTAGTCCCAGTTACTTGGGAGGTGGAGGCAGGAGACTCGCTTGAGCCCAGGAATTGGAGGTTGCTGTGAGTTGTGATGCCACAGCACTCTATCCAGGGTGACAGCTTGAGGCTCTGTCTCAAAAAAAAAAAAAAAAAAAAAAAAATTATTCTTTTGTGATATACAATTTTATTTTGAAAAAACAGGACAACTAGGGGCGGCATGTATGGCTCAAGGGGTAGGGCGCCGACCCCATATGCCGAAGGTGGAGGGTTAGAACCCAGCCCCAGCCAAAAACTCCAAAAAAATAAAAAAATAAAGGACAATTATTTCTTAAAAGAATACCTGTCTGAAACTATAAGGAACAGTTTGAATTTTAGGTAATTAGGCAATTATTTCTTTCACATCACTGTTTTCTCATACTTCCAATTTCCCTTTCTCCTTAATTCTCTTTAGTATGTTGAAAGTATGACATGGAATTTTAGGGTGAAAAATTTATAGAGAATTATAAAAAGTAAATCAAAAAAAAAAACAAACAACAACAACAAAAACAGTAAACCAGCATTGGCAGAATGTTGATAGCTTAGAGGCTGGGCACGGTGCCTCCTGCCCTCTAAGAGGCTGAGGCAGGTGGATTTCTTGAGCTCAGGAATTCAAGATCAGCCTTAGCAGGAGCAAGACCTCATCTCTAAAAATAGCCAGCTATTGTAGCCGGCATCTGTAGTCTCAGCTATATGGGAAGCTGAGATAAGGGGATCGCTTGAGCTCAAGGCTGAAGTTGCTGTGAGCTGTGACTCCACCGCACTCTACCAAAAGCGACGAAGTGAGACTCTGTCTCAAAAATAAAATAAAATAAAATAACTTAGAGACATTATTTACATGTCTATGAATAACTCACAAATGATAAAATTAACTTAATTCAACAAACTACAAACCCATATGAATAAAACAAAGTTAGAAAAACTATTAATATCACTGAACTATAACACCAAGCACTGATATATAGTTATACATAATATAGGTACCAGAGTTATAACACTGGGCCCAAATTAGGCCTCAAGCTTGGAGGTCAACAATTCCTCTCAAGGAATAATACTTAAATCTGTAATTTCCCAAATGTGCCTGGATAGAAGTCGACCAACTTCAACTGTTCCCCTCAAATAAATGGAAGAATAGGTTACATTACAAAATATACGCATTCTACAAAGGAATTAATAGGAGAGCATAGGCAAAAGAAATTTTATAAGGAAACCGAATCAGTGTGGATTCCTGCATAGCTCTTCGATGCACTGGGTTAATTCGTGGTAAAGAAAAGAGTGCTTCAAACACAGAAATCAAATGTTCCAGTAAGGCTTAGCAAAATCAACAAATACCAGGGTCTTGAGAACTCCCTGTTTGTGTGCTGGCTTCGGTGTAACATCTGTCTCTACTGTGCTGTCCATGATTGCAAATTCCTTGGAGAAGGGCACTTTGTTATTGTAATTGTGTCCAGTGCCTAGCATGGCATCTTGCAGAAACAGGTTTGCAAAACACAAAAAGCATTCATTTGTCTACTAGGAGCCTCCTGTTAGCTGAGGCGGTTCCTGTCCTTATCTGCAGTTGTCTGCATCTCCTGACGTTCCTTAATTGTTGCCCAACGGGGGGATATAAAAAGAAGCGAGATACCCTAAAATTAGCATTTCTCCTTGGAGACCCTTAGAAAACTGCCATTAAATGCTTTAAACATAAAGTCTTCTTTACCACTTTATGTATATGTTATACAGTCTTTTAGTCCTTTCCCCATAAATTAAAAAAGTTCAAACTAATCTGCAGAGTTGACACAGAATGGAAAAGGACCATTTTTCAAGTACCTGTTTAATAGTCATCACACACATTTTTTATTTAATTGACATTTATTGCAACCCCTATGGTAGATAATATCCAACTCATTCCAGACTTAAGCCACTTAATATTTGAAAGTACTTTTTCTTGTGCAACATATTTAATCAATAATGGAACCAGACTCAGACTTCAAAATCTAAGATCATTTGTATTAATTTCTGTGCAGAAAATTTAAAACAATACTTACTGAAGCAATACTTATCGAAACAACAGATATTTTTCAAAACGAGAGCCTTATATAAATCCATGTTCCTTCCATAATTTGGTCTCAAATCTCCAATTTATAGTTTATTTAAAAATTTAAAGTTAAAATGGCTTTAATCTAAACATAGGCAATAATGAATGCTGGCAAAGATGTGTGGAAAAAGGGGGTCCCTTGTATACTATTGGTGGAAATATAAATTAGAAAAGGATGGAGGTGCCTCAGAAACCTAAAAATAGAACTACCCCATAACCCAGCAATTCCACTGTTGGGTCCATGGGTCATTATGAAAGTTTTGAGATATAAAAAAATCAAGAAACATAAAATCTATGCAGATGGAAATAAATGAAGCCCTCCCAGCAACATCAATAAGCCAAGGAACTTGCAGAGGCCAATCAGAAAACACGCCATCAATTGCATTTTTTGAAAGTGAAATAATAAACCATGACAATCTCAAAACTTTTGTAGTGACCCAAGTATATGTCCAAAAGGAGGAACTCACTGTATCAAAGAGATATCTATACTCCATGTTTATCGCAGCACTATTCACAACAACCAGATAAGGAATCAACCTAAGTGCCCCTCAATAGATGAAAACACAAAGAAAGAGTAGAGAGAGAAAGAATGAGGGAGGGGTGGGGGAAGGAAGAGAGAGGAGCGAGGGGGTGGGGTCTTGGTGTGCGCCACACCTTTTGGGGGCAAAACACAATAGTAAGAGGGACTTTACCCAACAAATGCAATCAGTGTAACATGGTTTCTTGTACCCTCAATGAATCCCCAACAATAAAAAAAAAGAAAGAAAATGAGGTACATCTATACAAAGGGGATTATTCATCTATAAAGATACAATATTTTGTCAATTGCAACAATGTGGATGGAACTGGATGACATCATTTTAAATGAAATAAGCCAGGCAGAAAAAGGCAAATATGGCAAGTTCTCACTCATACCTAGCTGAACTCATGGACATAGAGAGTAAAATGATAGTCACTGGAAGCAGAGAAGGGTGGTGGAAAGTAGAAAAAGAAAGTGGGGATAATGGATATAAAAATACAGACAGATAAATGAATAAGATCTAGCATTGACAATAATTTACTGTATATTTTTAAATAACCAAAAGCATATCATTGGAATGTTCCTAACACAAAGAAATAGTAAATGCTGAAAGTGATGAATATTCCAATTTACCCTGATTTGATTAGCCTATATTGCATGTCTGTACCAAAACATCACCTATACCCCATAACATACACACAACTATTTTGTTCCTTTACAAAAGGATCAAAAGTGAAAAATAGAAATTTAAAGTAATACTGATAAAATAATTCTTCAGAACTACAGCCTCATATAAAATTATCACACATCTAAAATATGAATGCAGAACTAGCACATTTTAAAATGCATTGAAAGGAATAATAACTTAGAGATGTTTTATTCAAAACAGTAAGAATCTCTTTTAGGAGGATACATAATGAGATACAAATTTAAAATCTCCTCCATAGTAACAAATACTGAACAACAAACATTTTAGGACATTGATATGAATAATAAAAACAACACATGTATATATAAATTAGTTCATTAGAAATGCATATATAAACTTGGGGGACTAAAAATAAACAATGCACATTTCATTCTTATATACATTTTTGTGTGTATATGTGATAAATTTCCATAAGCTAGGAGTACAGTTATTTACCTTAGAGATTTGGGAAACAGCTAAAACTGGCATAAAGAATCATGATATAGGATGTTGGTCAATGCTAATGCTAAAACTTGGTTAACACTACCACAATATCAGAAATTCAAAGGTGTTAAAATAAAACAGATTATAAAGTCAAACAAGGTATCAAACCTCTAAAATATCAAGAATAACTGGTCTATTGAACACAGGCTTAAAATTGACATGAGTTGAATAACAATAACATTAAAGCTTTTGATCTCTAAGATCTGTCATTTCTGTTATATTATTTCACCAAGGAAAAAGGGACATTCCTTTTTCTTCCAGTATCACAACTGTCTCAAAAGATTCCCTTCATAGCTACCAAATTTTGGTTTGTATAATTCTGAGATCATTTTGAAATGCAGATGTATTTTCAAATGTGAATTGTTAAGCAACAGGGTACACTTCACCATGTAATCTATTCAACTTAAAAAGTTTTAGGTTTTATTGCAATTTCACGGCAAGTCAGCCTCGGATTATTCAATACCATCAAAACAAAATCCAAGATTTTCTGATGTGTATTGTGTGTATAAATTCTTTTCAACCTATAAAAACTGCTTTCGACCCTAAGCTATGTAATAATTAAGGATTCACTGTTAAATAAAAAATTCAAGTATTGTTATATCATCATGCAATTTTTAAATTAGCACCATTTGTACCAAGAATTTTCTGACATTACAGATCAGGTTCCATGACTACTGCTGCAAATGAAAGCAAGTTAAAATCCTAATTAAAAAAATATTTTTAAAACTTTTCAAATGTCTACATCTAGCAAGAAAGTAAGGAATATTCAGATGCTGAAAGTTAAGTGAGGAAAGAAATCTAAAGATAAACAGAATTTGAAACAGATTGTCTGACTGGGTGCAGTGGCTTACTCCTGTAATCCCAGCATGCTGGAAGGCCAAGGCAGGTGGATCATCTGAGCTCTGGAGTTCAAGACCAGCTTAAGCTAGAGTGAGACGCCATCTCTAAAAATAGCCAGGCATTGTGGTGGGCACCTGTAGTTCCAGCTTCTCCTGAGGCTGAGACAGGAAGAACGCTTGTGTCCAAGAGTTTGGGGCTGCTGTGAACTATGACTTACTCTACCTAGAGCAACAAAGTGAGACTCTGCCTCAAAAATACATAGATACATACATAAATGTATAAATAAAGTATTGTTTCTCGAAAGAAGTCAATTTCTCAATTTAGGAATTTTATACTTTGGAATTTTTTTTTCAAGTTTTGCAATTTGTCCTGGCCTTACAGCTGCAGGAATAGAAGATGACATCCCAGCCATGCTTAAGTTTAATAGAAGGAGAGGGGAAAGACAATGAGAGTAAAGAAATATTCTAATAAATAATGACTTCAGGTTTCTAAATCTTCTGGAAGACCCCTCCTTACAAATCCAGAAAAATGTTCAAATAGCAACAGGATAAAAAAGGAAAAATCCACATCATAAAGAACTGTCAAAACATAATAGAGAAGTCATTTCATTGTTTGTTGACAGAGAAAAACACAGATTACGTTCAAAAGAATAATATTTTCATTGCCAGCCAACTTACCATTGAAATAATGGAAACCAGAGGAACGTAGAGTCATATGTACACAGATACTGAAATAAATTGAGTGTTAGAATTAGCAACCTAATTAAAAATATTAACCAAATATACTGAGGCATAATATTATGTAAAATAAACTGCATTAATATGTGAAATTCAGTGAATTTTAATAATTACTCCAACTGCAAAACCACCACCACAACCAAAATACAAAATATTTCTATCACCACAAAAGCTACCCGAAGCCCTTTGTAGTGAACTATGCTTTCCACCACTGGTGCTGGCTCACCAGTGATATATATTTGTTGGAGGAAGGAGGAATAATATAGCATTCTCTACTCTTTTTTACTTGAATGACAATATACAAATACATATTTTTTGCATCTTGTTTCTTTTAGTTAGCAAAGTTACTTTGAAGTTGATTCATGTTGAATTATGGATGACTAGTATTAGTTGTATAGATATGCCACATTTTGTTTATTCATTCATAGATATTTAAATTGCTTCTACTTTTTGGCTATTGTGGATAAAGCTGTTGATAACATTCATCTTTGTGTGGATACACATTTTCATTTCATAACTACAATAAAATGTCTGGATCATATAGTAGATGCATTATTTACTTCTTAAAATAAGTGAGAATCTTCCAAAGTAGTTTCAAACTGTAAGAGAATTCCAGTTGCTTCATATTCTCAGTAATTTTATTATCAGCATTCTAAGGATATCCAGTATTATCTCCTTGTGATTTTAACTTGCATTTTAAGCAACATGCTTCTGAATGATCACAAGCTCAGTGAAGACATTAAAATGAAAATTAAAAAATTTTTGAAATGAGTGAAAATAAAAACACAACACTAAAATCTATGGGATATGGTAAAAGCAGTGCTAAAAGGAAAGTTTGTAGTATTTAATGACTGTAACAAATAAGTAGAAAGATGTCAAATGAACCTAATGTTGTACCTTAAGGAGTTAGAAAAAAAGCAAGAATCAACCAAACCCAATGTTAGCAGAAGAAAAGCCGTAACAAAGATCAGAGAAGGGCTAAATGAAATAGAAACCCAAACACACACACATGATCAACAAGATACTTGGTCCTCCAAAAAGCTGAACTAAATTGATATAGCATGAGCCACACTAACCAAGAAAAGGAAAGAGAAGATAAACACAATCAGAAACAAACAACAAAAAAGGAAACATCACAACAGATAACCACAAAAATGCAAAAGATCATCTGAAACTATTATGAATAACTATATACTCAAAACTAGAAAACTTAGAGAAAATGGATATATTCCTAGAAATATACAACCTCTTGAGATTGAACTGGGAAGAAATTAAAACTTCTAAACATATCAATCATAAGTAGCAAGATTGAATCAGTAATAAAACCCCTCCCTACAAAAAAATTCCCAGGACCAGATGCATTCACAGTTGAATTCTACCAAACATACTAAGAAAAACTCATACCAATGTTCCTAAAACTATCCCCCCCACAAAAAAAAAAAATCAAGGAGAAGGAATTCTCCTTAAATCATTCAATGAGACCAATATCACTCTGATACCAAAATCAAACACAGACAAGACAATAGAAAAACTACAATATCCCCAAGGAACATAGATGCAAAAATCCTCAATAAAATATGAGCAAATCAAATCAAAAAGCACACAAAAAACATAATATACCATTACCAAGTGGGTTTTATACCAAGGATTGAAGTATGACTCAATATACACAAATCAATAAATTTGATACACCATATAAAAATGATTAAAAGACCAAAACCATATGATCATCTCAATAGACACAGGAAAAGCATCTGAAAAAATTCAACATCACTTCATGATAATCATCATCAACAAACGAGGCATTAGAAGAAACATACCTTTAAATAATGAAAACCATATATGACACACCCACAGCCAACATCCTACTGACCTTAGTGGTTAGAGATCAACCTGAGCAAGAGCAAGACCATGTCTCTACTAAAAATAAAAAGAAAAAACTAGCTGGGCATTGTGGTGGGTGCCTGTAGTCCCAGCTACATGGAAGGCGGAGGCAAGAGGGTTGCTCGAGCTCAAGAGTTTAAGTTTGCTGTGAGCTATGATGCCACGGTACTCTACCCAAGGACTGAGTGAGATTCTGACTCAAAAAAAAGGAAAAGAAAAAGTGGGCTAAGGACACGAACAGGTATTTTTCAAAAGAAGACAAATGGCAACAAGCAAATGAAAAACATGTTCAACATCACTAATCTTCAGAGAAATTCAAATTAAAACCACAATGAGATAGCATCTTATACCAATCAGAATAACTATTATTAAAAAGGCAAAAAAAAAAGATGTTAACAAAAATGCAAAGAAAAGGGAACACTTAAACACTGCTTATGGGAACATAAATCAATGCAAACTTTGTGAAGAACAGTCTGGCTATTTCTTAAAAATCTAACAATAAAACTCCCCTATGATTCAGCAATCCTGCTACTGGAGTGAGAATGGAAAAGGAAAAAAATATATCAATATATAAAAAATATCCTAATATATTTATTATAGCACTATCACAATAGCAAAAACATGGAATCAACCTAAGTATCAACAAAAGATGCCTGAATAAAGAAAATATACACATACACAATGGAATACCGCTCAGACATGAAAAAAGAAGGAAATCATGTCTGTCTGAACAACATGGATGGAACTGGAGGGCATTATCTTAAGTGAAACAACTCAAACACAGAAAGACAAATACCATGTGCTGTAACTTACAAATGGGAGTTCCATAATGTGTAAACATGGAGATGTGTGGAATGATGGACAATGGAGACTTGGAGGGGTGGCAGGGGTTGAGATGGGAGTGGATGATGGGAAATTGCCCGGCTGGGTACCATGGTGCCTTGCTCCAGCGATGGATAAACCGAAGGCTCTGACTTCCCAGAATGCAATGTACCAGTGTAGCAGACTTGTACTTGTACTCCATGAATATCCCCAAATAAAAACTACTAGCACATAGGTATGAGTTTATTTCTAAACTCCCCATTCTGTTCTATTGATATATACTATATTTACCTCTTCACTAAAACTGTACTGTGCTATTTGACAGGGTTTTATTTTAACTTAACATTCATCAAATAATCCAGCAATTCTGCTGAGCATCTACACAAGTAAAACAAAAACTTGGGTTCACATAAAAACCATTATAAAAATATTTATGGCAGCTTTATTCACAATCCACAAAAACTGAAAACAACCCAAATATTCATCTACTAGGGAAACAAACATTTTTGGTTTTCAGGGCTAAATTAGACAATGTATGGATACCTACGAAGGACTCCAAAGTTTGGGAGATGAACAAGTCTATTTTATGTGCTATAAAACTGTAATCTTAGTTCAACACTCTTGTTTTAGAAAAGTAAAGGGTGCCGTTTGGGTTTTATTTTCTCATCTCAATGAACTATCAGTTCTTTTCAGGGAAACAGTGGAAAGAGAACAGAGCAAACATGTGAGATTGAAATATCTAACAGGCCCAAAAGATTTTGAGAATGATTACTCGGGATGAGGCAGTCAGTCATTGGTGCAAAGCAATTTCAGCTGTGTCCCAGATTTTGTAAGCCAAGTCAATACCCAGCACGGCTCTTATTCAAAAGCCAACAGAAGGTTTTATTGACTATTGGGTTCTCATACTGCTCTCACAATGTATATCCATTTCCCAATCTTTAGGCAAAAGTTGCATCTAATACTTTCTCAGTAAAACAGGCCAATGAGCATTTTAAAGACATTACACACAAACCACTCAAATTTTCAACATGCCTGCGAATAAACCTAAAAGTATTTGTTCTTAAAGAAATGCTTACTAAATATTACCTTCGTCATTAAATATTATCTTCGTCGGTTACCTTCGTAACCTTTTTGAGGTTAGTCTCCTAATTTTTAGTTCTTTAATGTTTATGTTTCTACATTTAATTTTTTTCTCTAATCATTACAGAATACTCTCAGTTGAATTTTCCGCAGCATACTCAGGAAAGGCTGCATTATATATTAGGAAGTGAACAGCTAGTCCCTGGCAAATCATAAAAGCTTTTAAAAGACCTACATCTCATCTGTTGAATCATAGGGAGGTGGTTACAAAAAATATATAAAGGAAAAAGAC
The DNA here is from genome assembly GCA_963573935.1 of Arctocebus calabarensis. Lineage (NCBI taxonomy): Eukaryota > Metazoa > Chordata > Mammalia > Primates > Lorisidae > Arctocebus > Arctocebus calabarensis. The sequence continues at coordinate 9,475 of CAUYON010191471.1, forward strand.
AAAGCTGGCATTCTAGAAAAGTGGCACTGATGTGAGAAGAAAGGATCTCATTTATATTTGAAAACCATCAAAACGGTTCAAGGGTACATAGTGGGGCTGGGAGATCAGTTTTATATCCCAGAAGGCATTTATACTGCAGAATGAGAGAAAGTAAAAACGTTAAAAGCTTTCACTTCTTGCAGGAGACCGAAAATCAAGTCTCAACCACCAGCACAGAAGCATCTTGCCCAGGTAATGTCAGCAACCAGGCTCCAAGAAAACACAGAGGATGTTCATGAGAGCAGCATTAGGGGAGCCCTGGCTTCAGATTCTTAGGGGATCGCTTCAGTGAGCATTTCAAGTCTGGCAGTCCTAACATTGATTAGAACAAAGAATCGAAATGACAGTTTGCGTAAAATTGCAAGGACCACCAAACCCATCCCCTACGGAGGAGGAATTTTACAGAGACCAGCTTCAAGCAATACCCGGAGGACTGAGTTATAGAGTTTCAGGTTCATTTATGTCTGTTTCTTAAGACTCTCAAAATGTCACATGGCCAGGAGCAACAGCTGTTAGAATAATATTTATTGCTACTTGGTATTCAGCAAAACACAGACAGTTCATTCAAGTATTTACTTGGACTACATACATGGTAAACAGCTCTCAGAAAATCTCTCCCAAACCAACACTTAGCTTTTAGTAACCACTGAAAGAAGTTTAGATTTTAGAAGGGAGAGCATATAGGGTGAAGTTTCCCTTAGTGCTTCTTATAATTTCTTATTTTAATTTCTCAAATGCAATTGGAAACTAATGGCATTGAAATAGTAAAAAGAAATCAGTCACAGGTGATGAAATATATTTTGTCAGGTTGAAACCATACAAAGGGCCCAAGATGAACAAAATCGGTTAACACATTACTCTCACCCCTTTTAAAATTCAACTACACTGACTTAGGATTTTTCCAGAGACGTAACAGCAGAAGTTTTACTATCATGATTAACTTTCTCTTAGAATTTATTGGGTAAAATCATACAAGTAAATAAGCATAATTCCATGGCTGGACCAATATTTTAAAAATAAAAATAGATCGCCTCATATTGCCAAAGAACTTGAAATTAATTGCAACTTACATTGCATCCCTCTTCTAAAAAGTAATATTTAGAAATGTGAATCAAGGCTTGGTGCCCATAGCTCAAGTGGATAGAGCGCCAGCCACATACACTGGAGCTAGCGGGTTCGAGCCCAGGCCTGCCCAAGAACAATGACAACTACAACAAAAAAACAGCCAGGCACTGTGGCAGACACCTGTAGTCCCAGCTACTTGGGAGACTGACGCAAGAGAATCCCTCGAGCCCAAGAGTTTGAGGTTGCTGTGAGCTATGACACCACAGTACTCTCCCAAGGGTGACATAGTGAGACTCTGTCTCAAAAAAAAAAAAAATTATATATATAAATCAACAAAATGACTATTTTTATTAGCTAAAATCTATTATGTATTAGTTTATTGAACTAAAACATATCAGAAAAGCAACACTATTCCATTTTGAGAAGGTAATAGATCACAGCATTTAGTCTTTGAGATGGGTAAGAAGGTTAAAGTTGAAATTCTATACCAGTGGTTCTCAACCTTCTTAATGACCCTTTAATACAGTTCCTCATGTTATGGTGACCCCCATAAAATTATTTTCGTTGGTACTTCGTAACTGGTATTTTGCTACTGTTATGAATCGTAATGTAAATATCTGATATGCAGGATGGTCTTAGGCGACCCCTACTGAAGGGTTGTTTGACACCCAACAGGGTCGTGACCCACAGTTGAGAACCGCTGTTCTATACCTTAGTAACACCTCAAATGAGTGTTATCTTTGTAAAGATTTACTTCTTAATTTTCCCACCAGTAAGAGGACAAAATTAATGCCTACCTCACAACTAAACAAGCCCGCCCGTTCATCTTAGTGAAGTATGAATCTTCGCTATAACAGGCTATTAATACTGATTTCAGAGACTTATTGGCAGAACTAAATGAAACCTACTAAAATACAAGAAATATAAAAAGTTACATAGCTATCATAATTAAGTTCTTTGATGTCATTTGTGGAACATGGTGGCATATAAATTAAGGAATAAAATATACACAATTATTATATAACTAGTCAGTAGAATTATCTAGTCAATTCTAATACCAGACAGTCTCAGGCATGGATGCTAATTGGAAAACTCCATGTGGAAAGAGTATCCTTGACTCTACGTCATTGGGTGAGCTTCTTGTGGAGCTAAATGTCTAGTCAAGATGAACAGACAAACTCATGTCATTTCATTGCTGGTCAGTCCCAATGCAGACGGCCAAGTGAGGTAAAATTGCAAATCCTGGCCTTGTTGGTTTTCAGCTCACTTTTTTTTATGAACAGACCTTATTTTATTGCTTCATCTCAGCCTCTCGAACCCTAGAGTACAACATTTCTACAGATTTCTACACAGCAAGGAAGATTTTTTTCTTCCACATGGAAGAAATGTCGCAGACCTTTGTTGGGGTTGTTCTGACAGATTCCTAACATCTTTTTCACCTTTAGATACCAACGCTGAACTGAAGGGTGGCTTATTTTTTTTTTTGAGACAGAGCCTCAAACTGTCACCCTGGGTAGAGTGCCATGGCACCACAGCTCACAGCAACCTCCAATTCCTGGGCTCAAGAGAGTCTCCTGCCTCTGCCTCCCAAGTAGCTGGGACGACAGGCGCCCACCACGACGCCCGGCTATTTTTGTCTGGGTTGCAGCCGTCATTGTTGGTTGGCGGGCCCAGGCTGTATTCAAACCCGCCAGCTCAGGTTTACATGGCTGGCGCCTTAGCCTACTGAGCCACAGGCGCCGAGCCTGAAGGGTGGCTTATTTAAACATTTTTCACTCACCTTATTTACATCTAGTGGAAATTATACCATGCTGTATTGTGAACAAAATGCTATCGGTGTCAGGCAATAATAAATTCTGCAGCTTGAATGCAATTTTTAAGCATTTAAGAATTAATGCTTAATTAGTCACAGGATTTGAACTAAAACATAAGCCAACATGCAGGAATAAGAGAGTAAAAAGCAGGAAGTTTGGGTTCTATTCTGGATAATCATCAAATTCTAAAAGTTTTAGTTTCCTTACCTACAAAGGGATTTTCTTGCCAGGCATGTGTGTTCTCTCTCTCTCACACACACACACACACCAGCCCTTTGTATCCATGGGTTCCATGAGTTTTGCATTTATGAATTCAAACAGCTACAGATCAAAAATATTCCCCTAAAAAATTTGTCTGTATTGAAGTATGCAGACTTGTTTTGCTTGTCATTATGCCCTGAACAATACAATCTATTTACATAATATTTGTATTGTATTAGATATAAGTAATCTAGTAATTAGATATGGTTTCAAAGTACACAGGTGGATATGTGCAGGTCATATACAAATACTACAGTATTTGTATACTGTATACCATATACAAATTTGTATATTTGTATACAGTATATTGTATACAGTTTGTAGAATTGAGCAGCTGTAGATTTTGTTACCTGCAGGAACTCAAGGACCCTCCTGCAACAGGCACTGTGGGATGACTCAACAACATAGATATGTTTTTATACACAAAAAGTAAGATTAAAAGGGGTTTGGTTATGTCCAAAATCTCTAAATTGGAATACTCCCAAATTACTTCCCAAGTATTTATTATACTAATAACAATTAGTAAGGAAAAAAGCCATTTGCAACTATCAGAATTCTTGCTCTTAGCACCAATTATCAGACAGTCCCTATCCCGGGGCCAGGAAAGGCAAAGCTGACTTAGATACCCTCCCGCCTTCCAGAAGCTCTCATTACCTCACATATTTTCTGGTTATTGTAGATACTGCAAAGGTTTGCAAGGATTGCAAACAAACCATTTATTTCTTAGGAAGAAAGATGAACTGTAACAAAGGCCTTAACTGAATCAGAACGTTCACAATAGTTTGTTCCCTATTATTGACCAACATGCAACGGTTTCAAGTGGATCTTTCCAAGAGTTAGTTGGCAAATCTTTTTCTCTACTCTCTGGATTGATAAAAGGCACCTTACAGATGATTTACAACAGTTCCAGAGGAGGAGGAACTAATCTGCCCTGTGCCTGAGAGTTGACCTTGGAGGGCCAGGGCTGGAAGGAACTTGGGGCCCTCACCTCCTAGTAGAGAAACTCTGAGTGAATCCTTTTCTTCTATCCACAGTTCATTTCCACCCTCTGCCGCTGTAAAGTGACCCCCTCCCCATAACCTTGGGGCCTGGGGAAAGGGATTATCAGCATGTGCCTTCTAGAATTTATATGTCCTGCCCCCTAATGTGACTGCATTCACACACAAAGTCCTTTAGTGAGACCATTAAGGATAAGGCGTACGTAAGAGTAGGGTCCTTGTCCAAGAGGTTTGTGCTTGTACACAAAGAAAAGGCCACATGAAGACGCAGTGAGAAGGCAGGCAGCCACCTGAAAGTCTCAGGAGAGACCAACCAGCTGACACCTTGGACTTCCAGCCTCCAGAATGGTGAGAAAATATTTATGGAGTCAAAAGTGTTCAACAGATACAAATAAATGGTTCCTTCGTTTTCAGCCCTAGGCCTGTGCCCTCATCGCAAAGAACCTGGTACCTTCAATTCCTCCGGGCCACAGACAGAGTGGGCAACTTTGTGCTATCATTCCCTTTTTGCAGACACCTACCTAGTTTTTACCCTTTTACTCCCTGCTAAGTCAATTCCTATCTTCATTTCTTGTGACTTGGAGTTGGAGTTAAGGATACCTCTCAGAGCCATCAAAAATGAAATTCTAGGGCAGTGTCCGTGGCTCAAAGGAGTAGGGCGCTGGCCCTATATGCCAGAGGTGGTGGGTTCAATCCCAGCCCCAGCAAAAAACTGCAAAAAAATAAAAAATAATAAAATAAAAAACAAGTAGGGTGGCACCTGTGGCTCAGGGAGTAGGGTGTCAGTTCCATAAACCAAGGGTGGCAGGTTTGAACCTGGCCTTGGCCAAAACTGCAACAACAACAAAAAAAAGAAATTCTAGTTTCTGTCTTATTCTGTTTCACAGCAGATTTCCTAAAGGAAAAAAGGATTAACATTTCACACCAAGATAACTTAAAACCAGAAGTTTGAAGAGCTTCCTGGTGGCTGAGCATAAGGGGTCCTGGGAGTTTTAGCTGTGTGGCAATAAAGTCACTTTTCCTTTAACCTTTACAAAGAAAGTAACTTTGAAACTGCCAGTCCACATTTTGTTTTCTGCTTCTGCTTTCCTCAGCCCTTTTCTGTCTAAAAAACCAATCTCCTCTGCCCAGCTCATCGGAACACTCATTCTGTTTTATAGAATGAAGTGCTGCTGAGCCCAGCATCACAATAAAGCCAATGAAGATCTTTAAATGAAATGGGTTGTAATTTTGGTTTTTGACAGTTCCTACCACATGTCAGGCACTGTGTTTGATGTCAGAGGTTCGGATAGCCCTCCCTACACCATAACCCCTTTCTTACTCCTTTCTGAAACATCTCCCAGTTCCCCAAGCTCTATGCCCCCAGCTGCAACTAAAGCTGTGACCATGGAGGGCGATAGCCCGAGGCATTGATGATGTCTTCAGTTCACTGAGGTTTCCTTTGTGAAATATGCTCAGACCCTTATATTCATCAAACAAAATATTTCACCACCCAAGTAGGGCTGGTGCTAATTCACAGGACTCACAGTTTGAAGAACCACCACCTTCACTTCTAGGGTTACATCATGAAAAGAACACCCAATACTCTTTGACAAGTCCTCTTACTGAAATGCGGGGCCAGGTGCTTCATAAAACTTAAATCAATTAATAAATATTTTCATCAATCCTCTGTACCAGACATAAACTTTCTCAGTTTTAAGTAAAGGCTTACACAGACAAAATAAATGCTAAGAGATTTTTCAGCTCAGTCTGTCTAACCCCAAAGCCCAGTAGGGATTCCCACAAGATTTTGTTCACATAAAATAACCATTCCAAAGGACACTTCTGAATTTATGGAAATTACCCACTTGTTGTTGGGGGATAATTTGCATCCTCAAACAGTTCCAGACTACACAGAAGTAGCAAAGAGAACAGAGAACACACTAAGGTCACAGTTAACAACCAAGCAGAAAGACAGCAGTTCTTTGCCATTATTTTCCTTCTTTCTACAGTTGTATGCAGGACTTTGTATCATCGGTGGGAGAAAACGGTCACAACATATTAATGTGTTAAGTGGTTAAAAAATTCATTTACACATTATATGAACTATTAGAAAGGTTGCACAATTGGTCGGGTACAGTAGCTCATACCTCTGATCCGCTCTGGGAGGCCAAGACAGGAGGATTCTTTGCACTCAAGAGTTGGAGATAGGCTGAGAAAGAGCGAAACCAGTCTCTACTGAAAAAAGAAAAACTAGCTGGCAGTGTGGCAGGTGCCTGTAGTCCCAGCTATTCCAGAGGCTAAGGCAGGAGTTAGAGGTTCAACCCAGGAGTTAGAGCTTGCTGTGAGCTTTGACACCAGGGCACTCTAACCAGGGCAACAGAGTGTCTCTAAAAGGGAAGAGAAGAAAAGGGGAGGGTGGAGAGGGGAGGGGAGGGGAAGAGAAGGGAGGAAGGGAGGAAGGAAAGATGGTAGGAAGGAAGGAAGGAGAAGGAAGGATTCACAAATTGAGTACTCAGTAAAAATTTGTTTTGAAAGAATGAGTGAACAAGCTGCTTTATAATCTTCACCTGTGATCCTCACAAAAATCCTCTGAGATTAGGAAGGAGAAAGTTCCCCAGGAGAGATATGTGCTGATGAAGAGCTATTATCTTTTAATTTGCTAAGGGTAAGCGAACCATTTCTAAATTTTGTGCTTCAAAGACAAACTCATTCTTTTTTTTCCCAATCCTCTCGCCATAGCTTCTTTCATATCAAACATACATAAAATTTTTTGATTTTGCAAAGCTGTGCTCTTTTCTTTGATCAGCTTACTTCTAGGCTTTGCAGAAAGGAATAGAATGGCACTTGGGGTATAATAAATGACATCAATTTTCTGATTAAAAAGAATTTCGGGGTGTACATATATGTGTTTATGGAAGACAAAATCACAGTGGTTTAATCAGAAATTATTTTGCAAGATTATTGAGTTTCTCATTGAAAAACCCTTTGAATTTACCACTGGTATTAGTCTTATTACTCCTCTCTGGTTTCTGAAGATATACCATGTCCTACAAAAGCTTGAAGATGGGTAGTGTTCCATCCAAACCTATGTGGTCTACAGAAGACACCAGGTTAATGGTCTACTTGTTTTTTTTTTTTTTCTTTACACACAGTGTCCTTCCATGTTACCCAGGGACGAATCTTGGACTCCTGGGTTTGAGTGATCTTCCCACCTCAGCCTCCCAAGTAGTGGAACTATAGCTGAGCACCTCTCTGCCTAGCAATTATCTTTGAGGATACCTAAGAATTTTGTCTAATCAATTCTAAATGTGATTAGCAGCATTTCAGATTTGAGGGTAACAATCAAAGAATAAGTCTATCGAGTTCACTTGGATATTTTTCAGGCATAACATAAATCATGAGAGATTGCCCTCACAGACTAAGCAAATCTCAACTTCAGCACAAACTAAAACGCATAAACTAGAGGCCTAAAAAATGAAATAATTTACTTAATTTCTAAATATGAATCAATTATTCCCAGGATAAACATTAAGAAAATAATAATTGATAGGATTTCATGTATTGAGATATTTAAAGTTTTTATTTTTATGTAGAATTTTCACATTTCTGAATGGATTCTGAATAACCTTTAATACTGTTATTTTTAAGTTTGCTACTTTAAATTTAGCCATGGTTTAATAGTAAACCAGGCTCATTGGGTAAGAGTTTCTCTCCCACCTGTTTGTGGAGGTAAGCAGTTTTCACATACAACTGTGCATAAATCTAGTCACCACTGGGAATCTTGTCGGGGAAAGCAATCTCTGGTTTGATAAAGTTTTCCTGAATTTACCCAAAATATTATAATTGATGACATAATTGTGAAGGAGAATCAAATTTGTCATATGTAAATAAATTAGCACAGGCTTTCTCAGGGTAAGATTTTCTAAAAAGGTGAGACTATGATTAAGAATGCCATATTTTATACTGAGACTTTCATTTAAAAAAATGCATGAACAAACTATAGAGTTTTCTTATATAATAAACATCTGGCATATGTAAGGTAGCCTTTGAAACTCTAGAATTTTGGATACCACTACGTCCTAGCTGGCGCTTATATGTACCTGGACACAAAAGTCATTCTCTCTCTCCCATCCCCCCCAAAAGGAAATAAACAATAGGTTAGCCCCCTGCTCAGATTTGCAATTTGTTAGAAAGCGAGTCTCCCAGGCCTTTATTTCACCCTGGCCACACATGATCTGGTGGCGAACAGAAATCAGCAAAAGTTCTCGAGGATGTGGATACAAGAACGGAGGAAGGGGCTCGGCGCCCGTGGCTCAATGGGCTAAGGCGCCAGCCACATACAACTGAGCTGGCGGGTTCGAATCCAGCCCGGGCCCACCAAACAACAATGACGGCT
>CAUYON010191475.1:0-18701 GCA_963573935.1 Arctocebus calabarensis
CTCCAATTTTTTTATTTCTATTTTCTACTTACTTAGATTATCAAATTAAGATCTTTTTATAATATATTCATTTAATGCTAGAAATTTCCATCTAGGCACTATTTTCACTGCATTCCACAAATTTTAATAAGTTATATTTTCATTTTCATTTAGTTGGAAACAATCTTTCATTTCCCTTGAAACTTCTTATTTCACTCATGTATTATTTAGAAGTGTTTTGTTTGACTTCCAAGTATTTGAATATTTTCCAGATATCTTTCTGTTATGGAGTTCTGATTTGATTTTATTGTGGTATGAAAACAGAGTTCATATGATTTCTATTATTTTAAATTTGTTATTTTTATGCCCCAGAAAATAGTATCTTTGATGAAGGCTTTATGTGAACTTGAAAAAAACATGTATTTTATTTTCTTGAATGGAATATTCTACACATGTCAATTTGATTGAAGTGATTGATGGTACTATTTAGATCGATTACATCCTTACTGATCTTCAGCCTGCTTGAGCTATCAGTTATTGAAAGAGGGGTACTAAAGTCTCAACTATAACATTGGACTTGTCCATTTCTCCTTAAAGTTCTGATGTTCTTGTCTTCGGTATTTTGGCACTCTTCTGTTAGTTATAGACACATTAAAACTTGTTCTGTCTTTGTTACTATATAATGTCTCTCTTTATTTCTAATAATATTTTTCCTTGTTCTGAAGTCTGCTTTTTCCACAATTACTATAGTTACTCCAGGTTTTTAAAAAATTCATGTGAACTTGGTATATATTTTCTCCATCCCTTTACTGTTAACATAGCTGAGCCATTATTTTTAAAGTGATTTTCTTATAGACAAAATATAGTTGAGCCTTGTTTTTTATCCACTTTGACAATATCTTTATTCAGTGGCATATTTAGACCACTGACAATTAAATATTGATACAATTGGATAATATCTATACTGTCTGTAACTGTTTCTATTCATTGCACTTGCTCTTTGTTTATTTTTAGTGCTATTTTGGGGCTTTTTTCTGTTTTTCATTTTACATATTAGATATAGGATCTCTCTCTGTTACCCAGGCTGGGGTGCAGTGGTCCAATTCCAATTTACTGTAACCTCAAACTCCTGGACTCAAGCAATACTTCCTCATAAGTCTCCTGAGTAGCTAAGAAATACAGCTGAGGATTTTCATGACTGGCTAATTTATTATTTATTTATTTATTTATTTATTTATTTATTTTTCAGAGGTAGGACCTGACTATGCTACCCAGGCTGGTCTCAAACTCCTGACCTCAAGCAATCTTCCCACCTCAGCCTCCTATATTTTTCTGGTTTTAATTGAGTATTTTACATAATTCAATTTTTTCTCCTCTCTTAGCACATCAATTATTCTTTCTAAAAAACTTTTAGTGGTTGCCCTAGAGTTGAAATGTACATTTTTAATTAATCTAAGCCTACAACAGTGCACTGCTTCACATTTAGTAAAGGTTCTTTATAACAGAATATTCACAATTCCTTTTACCTGTTTTTTATGACATTTAAGAATGTTATTCATTTCACTTACCCATGAGCCATAATTACCTAATAAATTATTATTATTTCAACATAGTTATCTTTTGGATTAATTAAAAGTGAGAAATACAAAACACTTTATTTTACCTTCCCTGATTCCTTCTCTGATACATTTCGTTTATGTTGATCTGAGTTTCTGACCTATATAAATTTTCCTATTCCTGAAAAACTTCTTTTTTAACATACTTTGCAGGGCAGGTCTGCTGCTGCTGAATTCCCTCAGTTTTTCCTTGTGTAAGAAATTATTTATTTGTCCTTCAATTTTGAAGGATGATTTCTCTGACTATGGAATTCGAGGTTGGGGGGGGACTTTCTTTCAACACTTGAACTCCACTCTCTCCTTGCTTACATGGTTTCTCATAAGAAGTCTTCCATAATTCTTATCCATGTTCTCTTTTAAGTAGTGTGGTTTATTTCCTCTTATTTCTTTCACGATATTCCCTCTGTACATGGGTTTTTGTAGTTTAACTACATGTCTAATATAGTCTTTTTGGTATTTATCCTGCTTTATGTTCTCTAAGCCTCATAGATGTGTGGTTTGATATTTATCATTCATTTTGAAAACTTCTCAGGCATCATTACTTCAAATATTCCTTCTGCTCCATTCTCTCCTTCTTCTTCCTGGTATTCCAATTATGTCCGTGTAACACCTCTTAAAATCCACAGTGGTTCTCGGATGCCTGTTACCTATTCTTTTATCTCTTGGCATTTCAATTTGGGAAATTATAGGTGTATTTTCAACCTCGGTAATTTTTACCACAGTTGTACCCAGTTTATTTACTAACCTGTCAAACACATTCCTCATTTTTGTTACAGTACTTTTGATTTATAGAATTTCCTGATTCTTAGAGTATCCATCCCTGTTTACATTACCAATCTATACTTGCATGTTGTCTACTTTTTATATTGGGATCTTTAAAATATTAATCATAGCTATTTTAAATTCTGTCTGATAATTCCAACATCTGTTTCATATCTGAGTCTGGTTGTGAAGCTTGCTTTGTTTCTTCAAACTCTTTTTTTTTTCTTGCTTTTTAGCATGCCTTGTAATGTTTAGTTGAAAGCCAGACATGATATATAGGGCAACAGAAACTGAGGTAAGTGGGTAAACGTGGCATTTTATGTTAATCAGGCTAGGAGTTGGGCTGTGTTTAATATTTCCTGCAACTATAGATGCCAGAAACGTGGAAGTCCTCCAGCATCGTTGTTTCTATTTCTCCTGTTGTCTGTGGTCTCCCCTGATACCTCCGCCTTAGATGGTGTTTGAATCTTGCAGGTCTTCCCACTGCAATCCACTATACTATACCAGAGTCCTGTTGGCATAGTAATAAGATGTGAGAGAAGGAAGCGTTCCATAATCTTAGGATTAATTCCTAGTCTTCTAGTGGTTTTGTATCCCTGTGCTATGACATTTATAAGTGTGAATATTGCTTTTTTTGGAAGTCTAGAGATTGTTGAAGTCAGGTAAATGCCCCACCTCCAAGTGGGATAGGGCATTGCTAAAGTTTTGTCCCAGGAAAGTAGGCTTTTTCTTTTTTCTTTATTAAATCATAGCTGTGTACATTAATGCAATCATGGAGTACAATGTGCTGGTTTCATATATAATCTGAAATATTTGGCTTTTTCTTAAAGGAGAATGATTTGGTTTCAATTTATAATGGTGGCCTTTCACCTCTATGATCTCTCACGGATCTCCACTGTGAGAACCTGGCAGGATTCACACAGGCAAAACCCACAAATCATAGGACCTTCCTTGAGGTTGTGAACTTTAGGAGGTTTACACTTTGATAACAGTCTATACTAAATTTATAAAATTAGCATGTAGGTGACCTCTGCTCCAAGGAAGCAGATTTCAGCTGTGATTATTTTGGCATTCGCCTGTCTCTCTAGATTTCAATGTGCTGGTTTGTTCTCTGACTTTATTTTCTGGTAGGTCCAAAAAAAGTCATTGATTTTCATTCAGTTTGTTTAGCTTTTTTTCTTCTTCTGAAAATGTGAGTGATGACTTCCAAACTCTTTCCATGTCACAGCTGAAACCAGAGGTCTCTTGACTTGTGCTTCAATATGCTCATCTGCAAAATGGAAAAGACTCTGGCCCTGGACCTACAAAGGCAATAACATCATACAGGAAGGGCACTTTCAAGAGGATCATGAGCCAGGACATTCTACATGATCTATTAGCCTGCCTTTCATTTATCAACTCTGATTTCTTTTTTATTCTACATGTTCAGAATCTTACAGATTTATGTATATTTTTCCATGGGGATTTCTGAATCAAGCCATAAAAATACTAGATTATGAATTCCTTTTGGTCTTTATAGGCTTAATATTTTACCTACTCTGCACTATCACAGGGAAAACTCTACCTAAAATGAAGTCAGACTCAAGTTGGGAATGGGGTATGCAAGAATAAGATGGGTTACAGGTTATGTGATTAAAAACACAAAGCTCTAGGAGAGAAGGAACAACAGAAATAACATAGTCTTAGGACTGAAACATAGCAAGAGATAAGAAGAGTCTACAGTCCTCAGTACCCTGGGATAACTCCTCTTTCTCTGGGATCCCAACGTGTCCTCTAGATAGTCTGCCTTCCTTTAACTATTCAAAAATTATGACAACTACTATTCCTACAATTATAAAATCTCCAATATGAAAAGAACCTGAGAACTCATGTAGTTCAGTCATCCATCCAAAGTGAGAATGTCTTTAAGTTCAGTGACATTACTAAGATGGCATCTAGTTTAACCCTTAGCCAAATCTCGCCTTAAAGTTTCTCAATCTCATTGTGTAGAACTTCACATTCTCAAGGAATCTTTCTGAATCCCCCATTTGAGAATCACCTGAAGGTTTCATTAACCTGGATGATTTATGCCCCACCCAACCATGAAATGAATGAGCTTCCACCTGCCTCATTATTTGCTGTGTTTTTTCCAGCCACTTTAGATCCAAGTGGCAAGAGCCCATACAGCTAAAGCTATCCCAGCTTTGAAATAAATGATGGGAACATTACTGCCAAATACATGAGTAAAGTTCAAAGATTTATTCTGTCTTTTAAAATTCAGCCAATTTATATGTGCAAGAAAAAAAATCAATTGTTGGACCTCTTTTGTTCTTGGAAAAAATCAATCATGGTTCTTGCCAATGATCCCATTACCCTCTGGATTCTGGGGTCCCTCCTTCACATCCCCCAATGCATGTTGACATCAGCTGTATTGTACCTCATTTCCATAAGGCTTCTGTCTTGGTTCAAGATTGAAACCACCTTTTATCTTCTCTTCTCTTCTTAGCATCCTTAGATCCCTATTACTTTTCCCCAAAATAACTGTAAATGTGTGAACTAATTAGCTTAGAGAGCACAAGCTCCCTTAATGCCTTCAGAATCCTGCCATCCAACACTAATTTCTCTATGTTCTGAGCTGCAAAATAGCCCCTCGCTTGGTTTTGGTTTAATTATTCTTCAAGGTCATCCCTGTGCCACTTCCATCCATGATTCTTTTCTTCTCTGCTTCTGTTTTTAAGAGGATTTTTAAATAGGTTCGGCAGCTCAGCCGTTTTTGAGTCATTACTAGCTTCAATCCCCTTTCGCACTTATTACTTGGCCTATTTTTCCTCCAGCCTCGCCTCTTTCTCTGCTGTATTTGCAAGAGTGTTTCTGATTCTCTCTAACCCCTTTGTCAGGTTGGAATTGTTCTGTGTTTTGGAGGCCAGTGTCTTTTCCCTGCAGTTTGAACTGATCGTAAATGCCTTAATTTGGGAATCGGCCCTTTCCCTCTCCTATTACAGCACAGATGTGTCTTTCCCTTTGGCTTTTGATTGTCCCTTCAGGAACTGGACTGAAAGTTCCCTTGATCTTCAGGAGGCTCACTGGAGGGGCAAGAGCTCCCAGAAGACAAATTCCCTGCCAGTGGGTTGCTAACCAGCACCCCAGCCTTCAGGAATCCAATCCACCTACTGACTTGTGTCTACATTTAACTTTGGCAGAAATCATAATCCTAAAGTAAGTATAATAAAACAAATGCAACATTATCATAAGAATGGCCACCGCCCACTGAAGAGCACTGTAGGCTTCTCAAGCACTTTCCTACAAATTATCCAATTCAGAAGACATTGCATAACAAATATTTTTTTTTGCTTTCTTCTAATTATTATTCTTATTATTTTCTATTTTCTCCCAAACCCCTATTGTAATTTCTCTATTTTCCCACTCATTCTGCATTATCTAGCATTTTCTTAAAGAACTATAAAAGACATGTCAGAGATGGATCTATATCAGGGGCTTTTGATCTTCTTGAAGTAACAGAACACAAAGCTGGGGCTCACATCCTACAAGGGATGTGGAGAGATGGTCAAAAAAGTTCATGAGTGAGCACATGCAACAGAAACTGGGGAAATACTACAACTCAGAGGCACACAGAAGACCAAGGACCCTGTTAACGAGGCTCCAGGCAGTGCCTCATCCCAGACATTCCAGCTGATGAAAATGGGCCCCTTACGTGAGGATCAGGCCTCTTTCAGGGTTTTTGGGGTGGGGAGGTTTAGCCTGTCGGGAGGGACCTCTGTGGGCAGGGGGTCTAGACAATCAGAATAAAGGCCACAGAGAGAGGGAGACACTCAAGAACAAAGTAAGGCATAAGGTCCAAAGGCCAGGAAAACAGGAGGTCTTCAAAAGTTCACCTATAAGATAAACTAAGCAGAAAACTTTCCAGTCAGACTTCCAGGGTTCAAATCTCATCTTCACCCCTTACTAATTCTGTGACCTTGGGCAAATTACATAACCGATCTATAGCTCAGTTTCTTCATCTGTGTAATGGGAGAGTAATGGTACCTAACTCACAGAGTTGTCATAAACAGCAAATGACATGTGCTTAGAAGAGTATCTGACACATGATAAAGTGCTAGGGAAGTGTTAACTGCTGCTATGATTATTAGCTAAAGTGCCAGGGTTTTTCACAGGTTTCTGGAGAGGTAGAAGAAAATCAATGAGACTAAGGCAGACATGTAACTAGAAGCAGATTTTTGAGGCAGAAAGTTTGTGACCTAAAGCTTCTACTAGGCAAATATTGATAGCTAATTCTAGGAAATAAAGACAGTCTCAGAAGATGGAGTTTTTCTCTTCCCTTTACTTTACACACATTGTCTGAAGTATGGACTTCCAGGAATTCAGCAACATTCTGACAATAAACATCAAGCACTAGTGTCTTCAATAATATAAATAAAAAGAACCATAAAGATAAATGTCATCAGTGCCTAAGAGCCATGGGGCAGACAACTTCTGTGACTACCAAAATCCAAAACAAGGAGAAAGAAAAATTTTGGAGTCATATCATTTTTTCTTTGTTTTTAATTTTGGAAGTCAAAGTTCTATACATTCCTCTCACTGCATGTAAGAAAATGTGAACATTCCCTTCCCTTGAAAAGAAGTCCTCCCCTTGTCCCCAGAGGCGAGGGCCTCCTGGGACAGTGACCCCATCGGAGCCCAAACTGGACTGAGAGTGCCCGGGGCAAATTCTCATGGCTCCAGCTCATGTCATCACCCCTCAAGAGCCCCAGGTTTGCCTTACAGTGGGGCGCCAGGAGAAAAAATTTCTTTTGGACACTGGAGCAACCTTTTCTGTACTTCTCTCTAATCCTGGTCTTTTATCTCCCCAGTCCATAACTATACAGAGGGTGTCTGGACAGCCGGTTACCAAATTTTTCTCCCAGCCTCTAAGCTGCAATTGGGAGGACTTGCTGTTCTCTCATGCCCCCCTAATCGTCCCTGAAAGTCCTGCTCCCCATCTGGGGAGGGACATACTAACTAAAACAAGAACTTTATCCTTCTGGAGATCTAGTCATGATCAAAACTCTTCCCTCTAATTCACCTTCCCTGACCCCAACTTGGGAAGTCCCCTTTCCTGTTATTTTGTCTTCTTCTACTGTTAAAGTTATAGGAGTCGATTCCTGCATACATCATTCACAAGTGAAGTCCTGGAACCCTCCATCTTCTACAGAGGCAGGCAATGAAGACAGCAACCACAGACCACCTACACTTGTCAGCCAAAAGAAAGTTTGAATCTATTATTTAGGAAACAGCAAGAAAAAACCTAATATGGTTTTCTTTTAGCATCACTGAATAAGTGCTTCTGACATGATCCTGTTCTACCTTTGCCTATTACTAATTACACTAATTATATTTATGTTTTCCAGAAATGCCATCAAGCCACATGCAATAAAGATGGTTCCAGTCCATGAACCCCTGAATCACTCTCCCTCCGGAGAAACCCTAACTGCCCTCCTTCTATCATCGCCCGATTCAGCAGGAAGCAGTTAGATGGAGTCTTCGCCCCTTTCCCCTAACAGCAGTTAGAGTTTCTACTCAGAGAAGGAGAATTGATGCAGGACAATTGGTGCCCTAGCCAGCTCAGTGGGGCTGGTGGACCTGCCACCTTCTCCTTGGCAGTGTCGGTGCTGTGGCAGCCAGCTGAAGAGCCAGGGGGCTGGATAACAGGCAAGGAGGGGGACCTCCAACCCCCACCAGAGGCTCCAATAGCCAAAATGGCTGGACAACTGCTGAGGAGACACCTGTGCCTTGGTGTCTTCTTCACTTCACACTTAGGACTAAATGTGGAACCCCCATTTCCTATGCCTAGGTCAATTTCTTGTGAATTTCCTAGGCATCAATTCCATGAATGGACTATATCCATTAGAGCTTCTCTCTCCCCACTTGAATTCTCTCCCTCTACCAGGAGCTTTAATGTTTTCTGTATTTTTTTCTGTAAATAAATTCTGTCACTGGGGGACAAAAGGGGGGGAATAATGTAATGAAGAATAATAAAATACATGTATAAACAAAATATATATAGATAGATAGATGTGCAATTAATGTATAATAGAAATGACACTACAAACTGGTAAGGAAAGAATGATTTGCTTAGTGGACTATTTGGAGCAATGGTATCACTAAGGAAGAAAATTAAGTTGACTTGTTTCCTTATATTGTATGTTATATTTTTAACTCCAATTTCAATTAAAAAGCTAAATATGCAATGCTAAAATATCTTAACAGAAAAACATGTAGAAGAGTATCATCAATATCCAGGTATGAGGAGGGATTTTCTAAAATTTGAATATCAAAAGCATAAATTTAAAACTTGGTAAGTTTTATTACATAAATCAAAATAAGAATTACTCTTCAAAGAAGGATTATATAGATAATAGTAAAGACAAACTGAGTGAAGATATTTACCATTTCCCCAACTAACATCTTGTTGTTTCATTAATGATGGGTTTATATACCAAGCTGAACCTAGATATAAAGAAATAAAGAATGCTACAATTTTTGCACACATGGTGATGTTATTGTGCAAAAATTCATGTGGGAGAAATACACAGATTTCTGGGCTTTCCTAGTCTATCCAGAGACCCAGTTTTCAGAAACCTTATCAAGAAGATAGATAAAGACTTGCTTGGGTATTTGATCGTACAAAAAGAATTTTCTTTATCCCACCCATTAAAATTATGCTGCTGCTGCTGGATAAGGCTAACTTAATTATAACAGAGATGCCAGAGTTAAAATAAAATCAATGTACTAAAGCATTTTTCATATACATGAAATGAATGTAGGCATGGAAAGGAATTAACATGTATTAGTGAAAATTTTTTCATAAAAACACTAAGGAAGCATTACTTTGAAAATATTAACATTGCATGTTGGAGAATATTAAAAAATGTTATCCAATATGTAAAATGAACAGCAAAAGTATTATTCCAAATTGTTACTGGGAATTTTCAAGTTCAAATTATATAAACAAGAGAAAAACACAGCAACATTTAAAAATAACATTTTAAAAATTTCCAAGTTCATTATCTAAGCATTTATATCTTATAGTCTGATGGAAACTTCTAAGAAAACAGCCACAATACTCAAGAGTCAGGAGAAAGCATTACAGACAGATAACGCTCGCTTCAGTTCAAGAGGACTATGGAGATTTTGCTAAAAGTTGCTAATCCTACAAGTTAAGATAAATGCAGTGAATATGCATGTTTCGAAAGAAAATTACACCTGTGTATGGATCCTGTCCTCGACATTCACAATTGGACACCGTACCTTACAGAAACATTTCCCAAAGTGCTGTGTGAACACAGCAACACATTCTATTTCCCAGGAAGTTCTTACAGTTTAAAGGTTATTCTTACTTTGTAAGCGTAACAACCGAAGCGTGATACAACCTCGTAAAGATGACAAGACCATTTTGAAGCCTGGATGGAGAATTCACAATAGAAGAATGTGAGAAAGTTTGGAGGCTTGGATAGATAGAATCATAGAGGGAAGGGGTTATTTTGGGATGTGTCTTAGGATATTACTGGCTTGATAACAAGTGAGATATGGAGCGTGAGGGAAAGAGGAAGCAAGAATGTATCTTAAGTGGTTGAGCTAAGTGATTTGATGATAGATGAGGCCATTGTTGAAACAATGGAAGTGAAGAGAAGAGGTGAGTAAGGAATCAAAAGTCCTATTTTGGACATTTTTAAGTTTGATATCCTAATTAGACATCTAGTAAATATTGTAAATAGAATCAGGAAGAGATATTAAGCTTGACATATACACTCATAAAAAATGACAGTGAAAGACACAGGATTGCATGAGATCATGTCAAAGAATATCCAGATAAAGAAAAGGAGGAAAAGTCCTGGTTAGACTCTGAAACAAAAATTAATGTGAGATGCCCAGAGACCTGTGTCTTTCTACAGTCTCAGTTCCCCCCACCAAATTATCTTCTCTTATTGAAGGAATGGCTCAGGAGCATACTGTTTTAACATATTTTGGCTTAGTATAAAGTGAATTACATCAATAAATGAGCTATCAATTATCTAGCTGCTATTTATATTACATGCTCCCACACATATAGTTGCTTTTATGTTTTCTTTGACATAAAAAACAAATATTCTCAAGATTATACATCTCACTGAGGTAGGAAGAGCAAAAGTCAGGATTTTTAGTCCAGGCCAATGTTACTACATCAATTCACCAATCATAAATTATTTAATTGTATCTACAAGAATATCTTAGATTATGCTATCACGTTACTAACATTTATCAAATTTACTCACATTATTTTTATATAGCAAATGGTTTTGAATAAAAAAATACAATGATATAATCAAATTTGTTAATTCTGAAATCTCAATCCATATATAAAAGTGCACAGCATTGCTACCAGCTCTCGAGGGAGTAATTTAAAATCTAGGTCTATCGGAATGTCTTCTTTCATTAAGCACCTTCTAATAATTACTGGAAAATGCTGTTAAGAACAAAGTGCTGCAAACAGATTTTTGGATTTTAGCTGATAATGTCTGACATGAGCACTTAATGTGTAGTGATGACTATTCTTAAATATGTTGAAGCTTTACAACAACTTTATGAGGTATTATTATCACCTCTATTTTAAGTAACCATTTTGAAATACATCAGAGCATTCTGTTCTCTTAACAAGGCCTGCTCTAAGGGAAAATTATTTTACCATAGCCTAAGCTGATGGGTTTTTATCCACCTAGGGGAAGAGAAATACCCAACTTCAGCTATCTGTAACCTTCCCTAAGGGAGAAAAGAAATACCCAACTTCAGCTGTCTGTAGCCTTCCATGCAGAGGAAAGGAAATACCTAACTTCAGCTTTCACTACGCTTCCATGTGGAGGCTCCCTCTAGCCATCCCATCCCACTGAAATGATGGGAACACTGGGAAACACTGCAGAAGTTCACAGTCCAGAGTCACATGCTCTGCAAAAGACTAACACCCAAGCATAGGACTACAGAATGCCTTCTATCCCTCACAACACTCTGCCATGCCACTAAAGGTCCAGCTACCAGACATCCCTTTGTTCAGAAAATAATATCCAGATTTCAACAAAAAATTATAAGACATAATAAAGGGGGAAGAAAACAGTTCATAGAAACTGAACAAGCATTCAGAACAAGAGTGATACAGGACAGGTATGTTGGTATCAGACTGGGAACATACAACCATGATTAATATGCAAAACATTCTATGAAAAAGTAAACAACATTTAAGAACAAATGGGCAATGTAAGCAAACAGGTGGAAATTCTAAGACTCAAAACAATTTTTCAGATTAAAAATACTGGAATGGAGTGAAGAATGCCTTTGATAAGCTCATTAGTAGACCAGACACAACTGAGGAAGGAATCTGAACCACACCACCAATCAACTGAACATGGGATAATTAACTTCTATCAACCACACCATCAAACAACAGCATTCTACACATTTTCCTCAAAATGACATGGAATGTTCAGAATGTTCATAAAGACAGATCACATTTTTGGCCATTAAACATACTGTATCCAGTTTCAAAAATAGAAAACAATTTTGCAACACACCAGTTGAAAATCACTGCTATAGACATTGAAATGTTCCACTATTTTGTCAAATTTGTGACAAATTAGATTAGAAAATGTTTTATAAAAAAATCAGTAGCGGTTCACAATATATTGGACTGGATTAATTTAAATCACACCCAAATAAGACACCCTGTTCTATCTCAAACAAGGCATGTACAAAAAATGTTTTATATGATAATTTATTTAAAAAAAATACACAGCAGAGCAATCATTGAATTCATGTACAACCCTCCATCTCTCTGCCAGATACCAAGGAATTTCAGTAAGCCCCCCCCCAAATTAGGAGATCTCTGCTGAGGTTTACAAGTGACCTTATACATAATTAATGAAGTCCACCTAGAATCAGGAAAGCATATCACATTTTTCTTTTAATTTAAAAAATATAATGAGCCATTTAAACATATAACCATGGTGGAAAATAATATAAAGGCCCTCCTAGTAATATTTTTTAAACAAAAATACCCTTAGAAGAATTCTTACAACAAAGACAAACCCAAACAAAAATATTTGTCTACACACTAATCATAATGGATGAAATTATAAACCAAATTTACCAAATATTTTGAAAAAATACAGTTGATCACAAGTACTCCTTATAGGCAAATTTCTCCTTGACAGAGAACCCATCATTCAAGAGATGAGAATTTCTTGACTGTTTTTCTGGCCAGTGTCCTCTGAGGTCCCCCTCTCCTTTCAGCCGTCCTCGTCCCCCTCTCCTTTCAGCCTTCCTCAGCTTCTCTTTATCAGAAGTTCTTGGCAACTTCAAGATATTGAGCTGGAAGAATTAACAGGAATGGTGGAGAGATCACACATCCCTTCCAAAAGCTTTTTCTGGGTCCCTGTTAATGGATGGCCTGGTATACCCCAAACATGATAAATTCTTAAGAGAAGAAGGTAGGTTTACCTGGTATGCCCAGGGTTGAACTCCAAGAGCAACATGACACATTTGTACAGATGTTCATTCAGACAAGACGTTTCTATACAGTATCTCATACTTCGATTTCAGCCTTTGTAAAGGAAAGATGGTGCAGGATATTAGCAAGAATGCCTGTATGGACAATGCAAAATCCAATCAAGGGAAGAAAAGAGAATACCTTAGTAATGGGTTCATCATTTTTTTAAATTTTATTATTAAATCATAGCTGCATACATTAGTGCAATCATGGGGTAAAATGTGCTGGTTCCATATACAGTCTGAGATATTTTCATCAAACTGTTTAACATAGCCTTCGGGGCATTTTCTTTATTATAGTATGAAGACATTTCTATTCTGTATTTAGTAAGCTTTGCCTGTACACTTCTAAGATGCCCCACCAATTACCCTCCCTTCACCCCAACCACCCCCTTCTCCTACCCTCCCATGCCCCTTTCCCCATATTCTTGTGCTATAGTTGGGTTATAGCCTTCATATGAAACCTATAAATTAGCTTCATAGTAGGGCTGAGTACATTAGATACTTTTTCTTCCATTCTTGAGATACTTTGCTAAGAAGAATATGTTCCACCTCCATCCATGTAAACATGAAAGAGGTAAAGTTTCCATCTTTCTTTAAGGCTGCACAGTATTCCATGGCATACATGTACTACAATTTATTGATCCATTCATGGGTCAATGGGCACTTGGGCTTCTTCCATGACTTAGCAGTTATGAATTGGGCTGCAATAAACATTCTGGTACAGATATCTTTCTTACAATGTAATTTTTGGTCTTCTGGGTATATACCTCGTAAAGGAATTATAGGATTGAGTGGCAGGTCTATTTTTAGATCTCTAAGTACTCTCCATACATCCTTCCAAAAGGAACATATTAGTGTGCATTCCCACCAGCAGTGTAGAAGTATTCCCTTTTTTCCACATCCACGCCAACATCTCTGGTTTTGGGATTATGTTATGCAGGCTAATCTTACTGGAGTTAGGAGATATCTCAAAGTAGTTTTGGTTTGCATTTCTCTGATGATTAAGGATGGTGAGCATTTTTTCATGTGTCTATAGGCTGTGCCCCTGTCTTCTTTAGAGAAGTTTCTCTTCAAGTTCTTTCCCTACCCTGAGATAGGATCACTTGTTCTTTTCTTACTAATACGTTTGAGTTCTCTGTGGATTTTGGTTATTAAGCCTTTGTCTGAGGCATAACCTGCGAATATTTTCTCCTATTCTGAGGGCTGTTTGCTTACTATACTTACTATGTTCTTGGCTGTGCAGAAGCTTTTTAGTTTGATCAGGTCCCAGTAGTGTATTTTTGATACTGCTTCAAATGCCTGGTAGTCCTCCTCATAAAATATTCACCCAGGCCGGGACCCAGGAGGAGCTGCAAGGTCAAGAAATGACCTATTTCTTTGCTATCTTGGTTCTAACCCATTTTAACTTGCTCTGTCACCACATCCTGAGGTTTTGATCTGTGTGGTTGGGGGCTTCTTGACTCTTTGTTAAGCAGAGCCACCAGGGCCCTGTCTCAAAAGGTGACAGCCCACAATTGATGGGGTTGATTGTGCCATTAATTCCCAAGAAGTGTTTAAATCTCCACCCTTGGAATCTGAGATGATCCTGTAACTTGTTCTGACAAGTACAACACAAAAGTAATAGTGCAGCAGTACTAAGAAGAGACCTCTACAGGCCCCAGTGCACCCTTCTCTCCTGCCCAGCTACCATGTGAACAAGGCTGGGCTGCTCTGCTGGACAACAACAGACCACGTGAACCAGAGCTGAGTCTACCTAGCTGTTGTATAAAAAGACCCCAGATAAACCAGAAAACCTATCCAAGATCACCAAAGCCACCCACTTGACTAAGAATGCCCAAGGCAGCCCAGATAAGAAAAACAACGGCCCCCCTGAGCCTGTCCTAAACAGCCATCCAGCCAGCCATGAGCTAAAAGTAAGTGATCGCTGCTTTAAGATATTTAATAGCAGCAGCTATGTGAAGCAAGTAGATATTGCAAAGTCTACCAGATTTGGTCTATAAATTGATGCATCAGTATGAAATGCTGTTCTCTAACATGTGCTTTTCATCTAAGAATGAGTCTTGTGTGAAACATCAGTAAAACATGTTTGCTTTTTGATCATTAACTAGAATCATGTATGCCATGTGTTGTATTATTTTACTAAAAACCAGAACATCCTCCTCCTATTAGTCACTCATCTTTCTTTCCTTTCCTCTATCTGTCCATACTTCTATGCCTGTTCTCCCTCTCTCTTACAAACATAAGCAACTCAAACCTCAAACATTACAAAGATAGTTTGCTCCATCTTTTGGCAAATTAGGTTACTCACTGATTTATGTAGAAATTCATCACAACGCTATTTCCTAGACCTTCTCTCAAAACATTTTGTTCAAGTATTTAACAATGTGCTACCTTATCCATTCAACCTTCCATTATTTATTACAGATTTAATAAAGTGTTAAGAAATGATGGTGGAAAGTTCCAGTGGCTTTCCATTATTTCCATGTAATGATGCACTCTGAATGGAACGGAGATTGCCATTCTTTCGCCTGTACATAGTTTTTCAGCATTTCTATATAATTATATTGTCTGGATGCACGGTAAACCTCTCAGAGACTATTTATTTTCTTGAAACATATTTTAGAACATATTCTTTCCTACTCAATATTTTTCTATTCTTTTTAACAATTTAATTATATCAATATACTATCATAAAAATGGAAATCTCCAAAATAGTATATCATTCTAAATAAGACATTCCAATTTAATCACATTAGTACAGGCTCATTTTCTTCATATGCATCAACATATGAAGGAATCAAACTGAGTTTTTCTAGGCATGACTGGCAACATTAAGATTGCTGGGTTAGGGACGATTAGGGAGGCATGAGAGAACAGCAAGTCCTCCCCAAAATTGGTAGTTTTTAAGAACTTTGAGAACTTTACTTGCATCAGACAAGACAAAACAGATGGCTGAGCCTACCCCCAGAGTTTCTGATTAGTAGAATGTGCATTTCTAAGTTCCCAGTTGATGTTGAACTGCTTGCCAAGGCATTGTATTTTGAGAACCACTGGAATAAATCAAATACAATACAGGAGTCAAATTGATTGAAAGTCTAGTAAATTAGGCATCTTTTTATTAAATCGATATTCTTAATGAACCATCTGTTACATTAGTCAATTAGATGAGACTGTACTTATAGAGTTTCATGGATGCTTGAGAACATAAGATAACAGGAATTGTTCACATTCATGGTAAAAATTCTCAAGAAACACTTGTAAATAAGGACTCCTTCCATTTTTGGAGGGAGCACATCCCAGCATATTGTTCATGGAGCCCCTTTGACACAGTAAGCCTTTATCATAGCCTAAGCCTTGGTCACTGAATCTTATCCACAGCGGACTTTATTCATAGTAGTCCTGGCCTACTTGCTAGTAGTCCTAGCAAGGAAGTATGCTTGCTTTCTCATGCATGTGTGTTTATGGATGAGCATCCTCCTCCTCTTATTCTTGTGTATATATTCCAATTACAAATCCTGTGTAATTCATATGGATTAGATTAATGGCGTGAGTCTAGGCTGAGCAGGCAAAATAATTTCTGGGTGCTTTGTTAGTATGTTTTTTTCTTTTAAGAGGCAGGATTTCATTCTGTCACCTAGGCTGGACTACAAAGGCATGGTCATAGCTCACTGTAGCTTACAACGCCAATGTTCAAGCTGTCCTCCTGTCTCAGCCTCCCAAGAAGCTGGGACCACATCATGTACCACCATGCCCAGTTGTGTTTTTATTTGGAGAAGCGGTCTCACTGTGATGCTCAGGTTGGTCTCAAACTCCTGGTCTTTTTTTTTTTTTAGAAAGAGTCTTACTGTCACCCTCGGTAGAGTGCGATGGCATCCTCATAGCTTATAGTAACCTCAAACTCTTGTTCTGAAGCAGTCTTCATGCCTCAACTTCCCAGGTAGCTGGGACTACAAACACCCAGCACATCACTTGGCTAATTTTTCTATTTTTAGTAAAAATGTGGTCTCACTCTTTCTGGTTTTGAACTACTGAGCTTGAGCAATCCTCTAGTCTTGGCCTCCCAGAGTGAAACTCCTGGTCTTAATCAATCCTTGGCCTGCCAAAGTGCTGGGATTATAGGTATGAGCCATTAGTATTAATGTTGTTATTGTCAGCAGAAAGTGGAGATGATTCTATTTTTCTATGTGTATAAAGGATTTTTTTAATTTTGCAAAATTTGGGTTTGAGTTAAATATATTCTCTTGAGAATATCACCATTTCTGTTTTCTAATTTTGTCGAGAGAAAAAAAATAGCAAGGGATTATTCTTAAAAAATAGAGACCTCTTGTGGTCATCCATAAAAGTACTTTAAAAAACAAAAACCTAGACTATTCTAATTGTCAAGATTTCCATCATAGTTGAAATTCATTTAAAAAATTTATGTACTAGCCAGGCATGGTGGTTCATGCCTGTAATCCTAGCACTTTGGGAGGCCGAAGCAGATGGATTGCTTGAGCTCAGGAGTTCCAGACCACCCTGAGCAAGAGCGAGACCTCCGTCTCTACTAAAAATAGAATGGTGGTGGCCATCTGTAGTCCCAGCTACTCAAGAGGCTGAGGCAAGAGGATTGCTCAAACTCAAGAGTTTGAGGTTGCCGTGAGCTACCACGATGCTACCGCACTCTACTCAGGGTGGTGGAGTGAGACTCTGTCTTAAAAAAAAATATGTGTACAAATATATGTGTGTGTGTGTACCAATTACCTAATAGCTGTGAAAATACGTAAAATCAGTAATACTTTACATAAATGTAGTTTTTATAGATGTATACATCATTCAGCCATAACAGTGTTATAATAAACTTTATTGGATTATAAAACATACAGGAAAGTGCAGGAATTGTATGTGTAACTTGAGGAATTTTTCCAACTGGATATATCAGTGTTGCCAGTCTATTGGTTCAATTTTTATCATCATTTTATAGGTAAAGTGTCTTAGTCTCAGAAGTTATATGATTAATTTTTTATAACATCATTCAAATCCATTTGAACTTATTTAAATTCATTATGCAAATGGTGAAGAAGTTCAATAAATACTAATATAAAAGACAGATTGTTGAACCATGATCTGTAGTTTATTTGTAAATATTGAAATTTATCAAATGAAATTACCTTTATACATAGAATTTCTGGAGCAGTAGACTAAGCAGCTGCAACTTTATTATTATTATTACTTATTGTCGTCATCATTTGTTGTTGTTGGTAGGTATTACCTATGTATTGATAAGCAGGTTGGATGCATCGTCTGTGGGCTAAGTACTCTCTGGCTTCCTGAGGATACTAAAATGAATAATTTAGGTCCTTGACCTTAAGAGACTCAGAGTCTAATGCACAGGAAAAGCATAGAGTCAGTAGTTAAACACAGTAGTTTGAAAGGTGCTCTAATAGAATTGTATACACCTGCATGGATTAATTTTCAAGAAGGTGGCTACATTCTTCCCTAAGTTCACCCCAGGTTGTCTATGGTTTGAAAGTTCACAACTTTTCTGCCTTTTAAAATATTTTTTTGATGGCTTGGCGCCTGTGGTTCAACGGGCTAAGGTGCCAGCCACGTACACCTGAGCTGGCGGGTTCGAATCCAGCCCCAGGACCCACCAAACAACAATGACGGCTGCAACCAAAAAATGGCCGGGCGTGTGGCGGGCGCCTGTAGTCCCAGCTACTTGGGAGGCAGAGGCAAGAGACTCACTTGAGCCCAGGAATTGGAGGTTGCTATGAGCTGTGATGCCATGGCACTCTATCCAGGGTGACAGCTTGA
>CAUYON010191476.1:0-15905 GCA_963573935.1 Arctocebus calabarensis
GCGGGCGCCTGTAGTCCCAGCTACTAGGGAGGCTGAGGCAAGAGAATCGCTTAAGCCCAAGAGCTGGAGGTTGCTGTGAGCAGCGTGACGCCACGGCACTCTACCCAGGGCGATAAAGTGAGACTCTGTCTCTACAAAAAAAAAAAAAAGAAAGAAAAAGAAAACCAGAGCTACTGGCACTTCTTAGCACAGCACTGGCCCAACGCCAGGCTTTTTTTCATGGGATGTCAGAAGTATTAAATGTTCATTAGTTAATGTACAGGAGGAAAAAAATCTAGGAAAAATAATCTTAATTTGGGAAACAAATAGTTCCTTCAAAAACTTAATTTAAATGATTGGGCCTTTTCTGACTTCCAAAATAAGAATACTGTTCCATATCATCAACTTTTCCTATGTGGATTCTGCCAGAATTAAAGTGTCTCATGTCTTTTTTTTTTTTTTTGAGACCGAGTCTCATGCTGTCGCTCTGGGTAGAGTGCTGTGGCGTCACAGCTCACAGCAACCTCAAACTCTTGGGCTCAAGCTATTCTCTTGCCTCAGCCTCCCAAGTAGCCGGGACTACACGTGTCCACCACAATGCCCGGCTATTCTGTTGTTGCAGTTGTCATTGTTATTTTTGCTGGTCCAGGCCGGATTCGAACCCATCAGCCTTGGTGTAGTGACCGGTGCCCTATCCACTGAGCTACAGGCACTGCCCGTCTCTTATCTTTTGTCTGGTAATTTACAGTGTGTTTAAAGACATGATCATAAAACAGTTGTACAAGTGAAGATGAAAAAGATAAATCATATCAGTGACAGCGGGAGTTTATAATCCAGAGTCCATTGTCCTTCATTGGGGGGTCTAGGAAATTCCTGAAATTATATGCAAAATCATGTGTGCCTGAGCGGGTTTATAGCCTTAAGAAGGTTTTCAGTGAGGATCAAGTACCAAAAAAGGACCTTGATAGACTTTACTTTGTTCCATGAGCCTCCTTAGAAGTAAATCCTACATTTTCCTAAACCTCCTAGAGAAGTGAGGGGGAAATTATTTTTTTAAAAATCCACTGCATTTGTTGAAGTTATCCATAACTGCTGGTAAACAACAGCTGCTCAGCGCTGAAGTCAACAATCTATAGATAAAGCTATAGGAATAGATTCCTAAACACTGTGGGAATATGTACAATGTAATTACAGTATATTGTACATGTAGAGTACATTGCCAGGCAGAAGTGGAAGAAATTAGACCCAGTATGTTCTGCAGTTTGTGTTGGTATTATTTATATGTGATAATTATACTGGGAGTTTCTTCTTACAGAAAGTAGAGGCCTCTGTTTCTTCTGTCTGCTTTTCTGTGTTCAGAACTGCAACGCTCCCCTTTGCCCCTTACGCAGATGGCACGCTAATTGTCAGTAGGAGTGGAGTGTGAATCGAACAGGACCCACTGGACTATAGGAGGCAGTGTGAGAGGGCAGAAAGGACCCCGATCGGGAGCCAGACGGACTAGGTCATTCCCTGTGTCCTATTAGACCAGAGACCCACCCAGTGATCCATGACACAGAGGTGACCCATAGAGGTGTTGAGTCTAAATAGAGCATTTTCCCCCTTTTACTTTGAAATAATGTCATTTAAAATTTGGAAGAATTCATGAGGAAAACATCCAGGTTTCCTATTTCTAAAAATTAAAGGAGGAGGAGGAAGAAGAAGGAAGAAGAAAAATCTGACAACTCTGGGCACAGAAGAGATTTCTATGGCAGCAGCTTGCAGGAGTCGCTCGCAAAAGGACCTGTGTTCCCATCTATCACCATCAAATGTGGCCTGCTTCTTTCATGATAATCTTTGTCCAGGGTTTCAGGCATCGAATTCCTCTTTCAGATCTGATTTTCATGAAATCAGATGCTATAGCTCAGGTCCTCACAAACTTGGGAGTTTGGATCAAAATAGAATAGTAGCTGAATTCTCAGAACAAATAGCAAGAGAGAATCAAAGCGGAAGTCATAAATTCAGTCCACGAAGTGTATTTTTTTTCTGAATATGGACAGTTCCAAGAACGCACCGTCTATACAGTGATGCTGTGTGTTGTGTGCAAGTAAAGGGGGACCACGACTTTGTAGCCTCAGTAGCTCGCTTCGGTTTGGCCCAGGTGTTAAGTGCTTTTGTGAAGCACTAAGGAAAACTGTGTCTTTCACATTAGTCCTCATCTGAATCAAAAGAGGCAAAGATACAAAATGAGAGACACAGAGGTATGTTGGTAAGGGGAAGTGGTTGTCATCTGTAACCAGGGGCTATCACACAGATGCTTTCCTTTTTATTTGGTGCCATTTTTTTTTCTTTTTCGCAATGTGCCATGCAAAGGAAAATGATCAAAGGACGTGATACCAGGGAGGAAAAGAAAATTGGAGTATAGGAAGGAGGCAATGGGACAGCCAAGTGGAAGCGTTTCAATGAATGTGGTGTGTTGAAAGGTCTTGATGGAACCCAGGAATCTATGGCAAATGTTATAAGTAATTGGGAAGTAAGGCTGTATCTGAGATGCATGCATTGTACAGTGCCAACGCTGCCCTGTCCTCTTTCCACAGATCCTGATGCAGCTCAAGCTAATAAGAATCATCAGGATGTCCGGAGTTATGTACGGCAATTAAATGTGATTGACAACCAGAGAACTTTATCACAGATGTCACACAGACTAGAGCCTCGTCGGCCATAGACATTTAAAGTGCCCACAGCAATGGTTTGTCTCCAGTCCACAATCTTTCAAAAATGCCATTTATGCTACTACTGACTGCATTGCCACCAGAGAATTCTACAAAACAAGCAAAAACACATCTTGAGATGTCTCAGGCTGCGTTCAGCTTGCCAGCTATGTGACAAGAGAAGGAATTATTGGACTTGCAAAAAGCTTGCACATTCTAGCTTAGGAACCCCCAGTTTGTAGTTGCCCTATTTCATTTCCAATTGTGTCATCTTCTTTGCTGAAACATTAAATAAGGCCCACATGAAGAGTTTGGTAGAAGTACCATTGTCAAGAAAACCATCCAGCCCCTGACATTCTTTTCTAAACGTGTTTACAGGATTATGTGCTGCGAAGGGGATTGATTTGGACAAATTGGCGGTGATATAGTTTCGTAGTTTTTAACTCAGCATCTTGATTTGGAGCATGGGGTTTGGGGAAGGTGTTGAGGAATCTCTGTGTAAGCCCAAATTATAGGTCACACGCTTCCATCTTCATAATCATACCTCCGAAGGAACTGAACCTGACCACATTACTATAAAACATTATGGCTATTTATGTGATTTAGGGAGGACTGGTCTGTAATTTCTGAATGATATATAGAAATATATTTATGTTTACAATGTAACTTTTAAAAATTTACAAATCAGGATTACATACATAAGAATTCCACTAAGAAACACCAAGGTTCTTAAAAATTGCCAGCGTTAAAATAGAAAATGACATTTCAGAAGAGCACAATATATACAAAACATTTTACAAAATTGAAATATTTTCCTGGGCATTAAAAACCTTTATTATTGGCTATAAATTTATTGTTATTTATGAAGAAAAACGTATTTTCTGGACTTAAATGTTACTACAAATACCTTAATTTGTAAGCAATTGTTTTGCACTTTCAAATAGATTGTAAATAGTTCATTCAATCAATGGTATAGAGTTATTTATTTGCCACTTAATAGATATTGTGCCAAAAAATTACTTTTTATTTATTTTATTTAGTACGTAATTTTGGAGTACATTTTTTTTCCTGTTTCCACAATCAGACTACATTTAACGTGTAGGAATTGTATGTATGTATATCTTCTGTAAATAACATCTAGTACCTTCATTAAATATAATTGTTGAAAATAAATGGTTGTGTATTCTCAATTCCTATTTTTTTGGAGAGTGATAACCATTTACTATTGAATTTTTTTAATAAAACAAAATACACATACTATAAAATTCTTCCTCTTAAAGTGTACAATGCAGCTGGATGCGGTAGCTCACACTAGTAAACCTAGCACTCTGGGAGGCCAAGGTGGGAGGATCGCTTGAGGTCAAGAGTTTGAGACTAGCCTGAGCAAGAGCGAGACCTGGTCTCTACTAAAAACAGAAATATTAGCTGGGCATCATTGTGCATACCTGTAGTCCCAGTTATTGAGGAGGCTAAGACAGGAGAATTGCTTGAGCCCAGGAACTTGAGGTTGCTATTAGCTAGGCTAAGTTCATGACGCTTTAGCCCAGAAACAGTACACAATCCAGTGGATTTTAGTCTATCCACAAGGTCATATAGCCCTCATCACCTTTTAATTCCAGAACAGTCTTCTCATTCCTAAATGAAGTATCAGCAGTCACTTCTCTTTCTCCTGTCCTATGGATTTACTCCAGACGTCCCATGTAAATGGAATCAGACAACTTGAGTCCCTTTGTGTTTCTTTTACGTAGCATGATGTTTTCAAGGTTCATCTGTGTTACGGTATCAATACCTCATTTCTTTATATGGCTGAGTAAAAGTCCATATTTTGAATGTACCATGTTTTGTTTATCCATTTGTCAGTTGACAGACATTTGATTATTGTCTCCACTTTTTGTCGAGTAGGAATATTGCTGCTATGAAGGGGTCCTGGATGTGAGAGCCTCCCAAGAACAGGCCTCATGTCTGTTTTTTAACGAGTCAGCATTTTCCAGACTGCGTAAGTTCACAAGCTGTTCCTCCAAAAACAAAAACACAAGTACAAAGCCCAAAACAAAACCAAAATGCTATCTTTGAATAAATTTGGGGACTGCCGCATAATATACCATCTCTTTACAAGTGCTTCCCAGTATTCATGAACGTATTAAAGACTCTGAGAAGTCCAATTTTAATTCCTTTTAACATCCCACAATCAAAGCTCACTTTGAGAAATGCTCAAGCTGACAAATGCCTTCCTGTGTTCAACTATATAAAATTTCAAGGTCCTCAGGAACAGGGTGCTGTTTTACGCAGTATTACACTTTCTACCCAGAGGCAAGTACAGGGCCTGGAATTTACTATAAAGTCACTGAATAAATTTCTTTGAAGTCATTATTGTTCAGTATTTTATTATCTCCTAGGCCTCAATATGAACTACAAAGTTTGCACCATTATATATTTTTCTTTTCTAGGTAATTTACAAAGATGATAAATGAAGCTGAAAGCCCATTCCTTGAGCATCTTTGCTCTTTTTTTTTTCTACTTTATTTCTACCTTACTTAAAAGCTAGAATCTTGGCTCGGCGCCTGTGGCTCAACGGGCTAAGGCACCATCCACGTACACCTGAGCTGGCAGGTTCAAATCCAGCCCAGGCCCGCCAAACAATGATGGCTGCAACCAAAAAATGGCCAGGCGTTGTGGTGGGCGCCTGTAGTCCCAGCTACTGGGGAGGTGGAGGCTGGAGACTCGCTTGAGCCCAGGAATTGGAGGTTGCTGTGAGCTGTGATGCTACAGCACTCTACCCAGGGTGACAGCTTGAGGCTCTGTCTCAAAAAAAAAAAAAAAAGCTAGAATCCTGTATACAACAGCACTTTCCCCAATTCCATGGTGACTGACGACCTTCTTTTAATTTAGTCTCAACATTCTTCAGAATTAATACATAGTCTTCCATGTATATTCCGTTTGGTCTTCCATGTGAAAATAACTATTACTGTACTTAATAAAGATAAGAGATTTTAATTACATCTGGTTACCATGAGATGCATTCATCTCCATTATTCAAGGTGGAAATGAAGAAGTAAAAGAATTCACACTCTAAAACCAGAGTAGTAGCCGAGCGACCCTTCCTGAGACGGGAGATCCAGTTAATATTTTAAAATTTGCAAACAAGCCAAAAGAAAATGAGATGCCTCAAGAAGGATAATGAGGTTTGCAGATAGACATCAAAAAGAAGAAAGATGTTTTTCCTTTTGTGAAAAGTGCCTGTAGATAATTATACATTTTAGTGTTTAACATACCTACTTAACAAGGTCACTGGCATAGTGTATAGGGGCTAAGATTTTCCAGCGATTTTTGAACACTGCAGGTTAAATACACTTCTCCTGAATTCAGTGGCATTTCCTCTGAAGATGGGAATGCGGATGAATGACAACCAGTGTGAGAAAAGTACAAGAAGTTCCATTCTAGTTTTAAATTGTGCTAATAATAATTTTAAAAATCAACCTAGAATATGCAGTGCAGTAAAATGAACCCCTACCTCGGCTATCTTTTTTTCTGAGGCAGAGTTTCACTTTGTCACCTTTGGTAGAGTGCGGTGGCATCGTAGCTCAGCAACTTCAGACTTCTGGGCACAAGCGATTCTCTTGTCTCAGCCTCCCGAGTAGGTGGGATTTCAGGTGCCCACCACAACACCCAGCTATTTTTTAGAGTTGGGGTCTCCCTCTTGCTCAGGCTGGTCCAACTCCTAAGCTCAGGCAATCCACCTGTCTCTGCCTCCCAAGTGCTGGGATTACAGGCCTGAGCCACCACACCTGGCTAACTATCTTTCTTTTCGCTGACAATCTAGAGCACATGGCACCTTTTGCTTCAGAGGACTCTTTATCTGTCCTACGCAGGAGACCGTGGGATGCGATGACCAGGTCACAGCATGCCTTACCTCTAACCTCTAGAGCAGAATCCTTAGCTTGAGTATCGTTAGTGATTTTTCTATTCACTTACTCATTCATTTGACCATTCATGAGCAAATAATAATTGAAGAGCTTTACTGAGTGCCAGACCCAGTATGGGTTCAGAATTCCGGGGTGAGAAAAGCTAATCTTCTGGAGTTTGTCATCTAGGGGGAAAGAAAAAATTAATCATGTAATCATGCAAACAAATATATATAACAATACTTCCAAGAAAGAATATGGTGTTGCAAGAGCATCTCGTATGGGGATTTAGCCTGATGCGAGGGGAGGAAAGGTTTGCTGGGGAAGTGACAGGGAGCTGAATTCTGAAGGAGTGAGGTGAGCACTGGCTGAGCAGAGAGAAGAATGTGTTCCAAGCAGGTGGTGACATTGGTAGCGAGGCCCACAGAGGACACGAGTGACAGCGTGTCAGAGGGGCTCAGCCCGTGAGGACTTGCCAGCCTTTGTAATGAGCATCATCATCTTTCTTTTTTCTCCCAAGAGGAGTAGGAAGCTATTGATGAGCTTGAGGCAGGGGGTTGTATTTCTTGATTTTTTTTCAAGACAGAGTCTCACTCTATCACCCAGGCCGGACTACATTGGCACAATCATAGCTCCCTGCAGCCTCCAACACCTGGCCTCAAGCAAATCTTCCTGCCTTAGCCTCCAGCAAAGCTGGATCTACCAGCTCTTGCTCTTGTGTCTGGCTAAGGTTTTTTCTTTTTCTGTAGATACATGTTCTTATTATGTTGCTCAGGCTGGTCTTGAGCTCCTGGCCTCAAGCAACCCTCCCTGGGATTACCCAGGTTGCATTGCTAATGGTGCGTCCCTGGAGGCCACTGCTCTATGTATACCATACTACCCACGTCTGTGGTCAGGGTCATCCCTAGTTCATTAATTATTATGCAGGTTCAGACGTAATTCAAGGGAGCTGTGCACAGAGACAAACACTAAAAAGCAGTGGTGGATCCAGTCAAACACCAGCCCTCCTCCTGATAAAGTCCACACACTGGGCCACTTTTGAATTTTTTGTTGTGATAAAATAAACACAACTAAACTTTACCATTTAACCCATTTGAGTAAACAATTCAGTGGCATTTGGCATATTCACCTGTTTTTACAACCATACCTCTGCCTATCTCTAAAACCTTTTCAAAATTCCAAACTGAAATTTTATACTCATTGAACAGTAACTTCCCACCCCACCCCACCCCACTCCTGGTAACCACTCTTTTACTTTTCTGTCTATAAATTTGCCTATTTTAGGTACCTCATATAAATGGAATCACAATATTTGTCCTTTTGTGTCTGGGTTGTTTCACTTCACATAGAGTTCTCAAGGTTCAACCAAGTCGCAGCATCTATCAGAATTTTCTTCCTTTTTAAGGCTGAATAGTATCCCATTTTATGTGTAATCTACATTTTGTTTATCTAGTCATCTGTTGATGGCTATTTGGTTTGTTCACATGTTTTGGCTGTTGTGAATAATGCTGGGTTATCAACATGGATGATATGGAACAAATATCTGTTCAAGTCCTAGATTTTCAGTTCTTTGGGGTGTATATCTAGAAGTACGGTGACTGAATCACATAGCCATCCTGTTTAATTTCTGAGGAACTGTCTGACTCTCTGCCACAGTGGCTGCACCATTTTATTGGCTATGTTTGCACAGCTCATGATTACCTGTGTCATCTCCTTGGATGCTGACGCTGCCATGTATGTGGCGTGGCTGCCAGGAGAAAGAGGGCCAAGAGGCCCCAGGCCTACTTGGGTGACTGAGCATGGAGCAGGAAGGCTTCATGTGCTAGGATGACCTCTTTGACGCCAGGTCTGTCCACCAGACAATCGCAGTCCCCGAGATTTGGTCTGGCCTTGCTGCCCTGATGGCTGATGTATCAGACTCCCATTGCCTGTAGTCTGACACAGCAGGATGGAAAGAGTGGAGGGAATGCTACCGACCTCAAGGGAATAAGGGCGTGGGAATAGGAAAAGTGCCTGCTTTGCTCTCTTGCCTGTGCTTGTCAGGCAGCTAGGCAAGGTCAAGGATGCTGCTACAGGAAGCCAGAATCTTTGTTCCTGGGGCAATTCAAATTTGGAAAGACTGAGGCCAAAGCCCTGCTAAAAAGGGAAATAAGCACAGACACTGTGAGCTCATGGGCTCTGGCATTTCCCTCCAGATCTGAGAAAGAGAGAGAACTTAGGGTCAGGGCATGTGAGAGCTATCTGATTCCATCCCACTCTCCTCCCCTCAGCCCACTCTGGGAGAATTCAGATTCTTCCCAGCCGGGGAAGACTCTGGAAGAGCAGAATTCTACAATAGGAAGACCAACACAAGAGAAAACTGGGATGAAATTATTCCAAACAGGTTTTTACAGCGCTTGAGACTGAGTGGGGACTGGATGACCCTTACCAGGGTTTCATCCGTATTTCCTTTGCTAGAGACAGGTGGCAGGGTCCCCAGGGTGATGACTTCAGGGACTTGGCAGGAATGGAGGAGAATGGAAGGTTCCAGGCAGCAGTCCTGATATTTCAGGCCAGAGGCACAGACTGATGCTCCAGTCTCCTTGGCAGGGAGAGGGCTTGAGGCAAGAAGACGCAGAAGCTCTAAGGGGACAAGTTCTGCACTAAGCCAAGATGCAGAGAGTTTAGAAGGAGAAAGGAACAGGTGGTTCAGTGGAGAGGTAAACTGTATCAGTGAATCTATCAACTGCCATGTGTATTAGTCAGGGTTCTCTAAAGAAATAGAACCAATAGAAAGAACAAATTTCTTACAATAAATCTTCCTCAAAGGAATTGGCCCACACAATTATGGAGGCTGGCAAGTTCAAATCTGAACTTATTATTATGCAGGCTCAGAGGTAATTCAAGGGAGCTGTGTCAGCCTGCAGACCCAGAGAGCCAATGGTGCAGTTGCCAGCTGAGGGCCAGCAGGTGGAGACCCAGGAGATGGTGTAGAAGTCCAAAAGCAATCTGCTGGAGAATTCCCTCTTGCTGGGAGACTAGTGTTTTGTTCTACTGAGGTCTCTTCAACTGATTAGACGAGGCCTACCTATGTTGTGAGGGCAGTCTGCTTACCCAAAGTTCACCAAGTAAAATTTTAATCTCATCTACATCATCAAAGTTGATAAATAAGAAACTCTATAATTTAGTGGCTTAAAAACCAACCATGAACCATGGGTTCATAAGTCAAAAAGGCCATTCTACCATCTGGACCAGAACTGGCAGGTCAGAGTTGGGCTCAGTTATGTGTCTGTGGCCAGCTGGTCTAGGACGGTCTAGGAAGGAATAGTTCATCTCTGCTCCATATAGGCTCTTGTCCTTCAGCAGGTTAGTCTGAGCTTATGCCCTTGTTGGCTGAGAACGGTTCCCGGGAAGTAAGTGAATAAGCAAGAGCTCTAGAGGCCGAGGCTCAGAACCCACCCACCGTCGTTTCTGCAGCTGCTGGCCAGAGTGGGTCAAGAGGGCAGGCAAGAGTCAAAGGGGGAGGAAATAATTCTATTTCTTGATGCTCAGAGCTGCAAAGTTATTCTGCTGAAGTTGGAGTATAGGGAAGGGAAACTTGCCTCCATTTTCACAAACTCTCTACTAGAGGGAGGGTAGCACACAATGTGAGTGTCTAGAAGATCTGCTGCTCCTCTGAGGGGAGAGATTTGGGGGCCTGGTCCTGCCAGGTGCCTCTCCAAGGTGCATCTAGTAGCTCTGGGGAAGTAGCACAGACTAGCAGAGAGATAACACACTTGACAATCAGATAGATCTGGGTTCGACTCAGGGCCGCCCCCTGTATAGACACCTCCAATATCAACAGCAGCTTTGTGTGTGTTTGGAAAGAGGGGCTCCTTCTGTCCACTGGTATTGACCCCCTGAGCGCTGCCCCTCAACCAACCCTTCTGTGTGTGCCGCAGCCTACACCACTGTGTACTAGCCCTCAGCTGTGAACTTTGGTTGAGGCCTTTAACCTCTTAGAGTTTCAGTCCATAACTGCCAATGGGAATTACAATATGTCCCTCACAAAAGCCAGAGGAGGACTGAATGAGAAAAGGTATATAAAGTGTCTAGCATCCCGAGTGCTTGGTGTTCAAGAAATACTAATACCTTTCCCTCCTC
Organism: Arctocebus calabarensis; assembly: GCA_963573935.1. Lineage (NCBI taxonomy): Eukaryota > Metazoa > Chordata > Mammalia > Primates > Lorisidae > Arctocebus > Arctocebus calabarensis. Next base: position 10,694 of record CAUYON010191476.1, read on the forward strand.
TCTACTACAATGAGAGGCCACGGTCAAGGTACTTTAGAACATTCAAGGACATTTGAGGATCTTCAGCCAAACCGATTACAAAAGGATAGAAAAGAAAATAAACTTGTACGGGAGCTATCAGACCCTGGTCCTTTGTACCCTAGAGTTGGATTGCACCTGTTTTGCAAGGTTTTGCTGTGATAGTTGAACCAGGATACTATATTCTTATATAGGCACAACTGAAAGTTCTTTGCGGTAGAATAGAAAACACTTCAAAGTACTGAATAAAAGAAGAGAGAGGTGAAAATAGAATAAAAAATTCATGCTTCTGAGCGGCGCCTGTGGCTCAACGGGGGTAGGGTCAGAGGTGGTGGGTTCAAACCCAGCCCTGGCCAAAAACTGCAAAAAAAAAAAATTCATGCTTCTTACCAACAGATAAAATAGACCAGAAACTAAAACAAACTGTAACATGTCATACACAGATCACACTAGAAGCTGGATTTTACCCTGAAGTAGGTGTTCATTCACATGTTCAGTGCATGTGGCCCAGAAACAATTAGGCATTAAGAGACTCCTCCTAAGAAAGTAGTTCTTCATTAGTAGTCCTCATACGCAGTAGCCATTGAGAGATTCCTCCTAAGCCATTATAAAAACTGGTTGTATTTCTGGTTTCAGAAATTAAATTGTAGGTATGAGCCAAAGTGTACATTAAATTAGGGATTATTGCTTGTGACACTCTATGTGAGCCTGGCAATGCTAGCCCATTTTAATTAAGAATTCGTTTTCAGTAACAACCCAAGCAAATGAATAACATTAAGTCAACATTGAAACAGTTATGGGGGAGGGGGTGGTTAGGGGAATAACTGAGATTTGCAGTTGTATTACAGTCTCAGTGTGCAGGGTTCATGTCTGCATTGGAAAAAAACATTTTGTAGCAACCGAAGAAAGGCTATAACGTGGAGTATGGAAATCTTTTCCCCCAGAGATGATTTCTAAGGGAAGGGAGGTGGCAGTTCTGTACTTGGAGTTGGAGGTTGCTGTGAGTTGTGTGACGCCATGAAAATGAGGGCGATAAAATGAGATTCCGTCTCTACAAAAAAGAAAGAAAGAATACTTTTAGATACAAACTTTTCTAAGTGTTGACTTTGGAAAAGAATTTTCTGGGCTATCCTGGTTCAGTGATCAATGCTTTTGGTCTATTGGTTCTCCTGGCATGTACTGAACACTGACTCTGTTGTGCCAAGGAATAAATACGCAGTATTTGTTCTCAATACCTAAAAGATGAGTAGTCTCACTATTTAGTGATGATGAAACACTGAAAGAAATGGTATATCTTGCCCAAGGGTCACATGCTTCGATTATAACAGAGTTGAGATCTCAAGCCAAGTACTGTAGAATCTCTGTAAGCTGACAGTCCCAGGGATTGTAACAAACTGGTTAACACATGGAGGTGGTTGACATAAGGAACAAGGCTTACTATACTGACAGGTACATGTGGTGCACGTCTGGGCTGTGAAAATCAGGTCTACTTAAGGACGGGGGCAGCCGTGGAGATCCTGCGGTATGTCTCATTCCTAGACATGTGTTGTTAGCTACAAGGCTGACTGCCTGCCTATCTTTCTGCCTCCACAAGGCTTTAATGTCACAAATAAAAATAATGGAAAAGAGTTCAGGAACCAAAGCATGAGATTAATTTTAAGGCCATGGGATATTTTTCTCTTAAGCTTTACCTATAATATAGAAATGTGTGCGTGTGTATATAAATCCCTTCATAAATATCCCATAAATCACATCTATACCAGAGAGAAGCTTTGGGAATCCTTTATTTTCTCAAGATAAAACATTTCTTTGTATTTACCATGAAGGACCCACTCATATTTAGGAAGGAGCCTCAGTTGGATTTGAAATGCGTGACCCACCTGTGTTTTTGTATTATTCTCCACGTGTTATTTCATTAAAAGTGACTCCACTGAAGTCAAAGAATTCTTGAAATATGTGTATTTACTGGATAGTTTGTAGAAACTGTGGACAAAGGCATTTCCTTGTAGAACTCGATAACATTGCATTGTAAAATCCTCATTGACTGTATCTTGTCTTGAAATCTTCCTTTTTTGCTCCCAATTACATTGTTTCCTGTCCCTACTTCCAATTCTCTCCACCACCCTCTAGTTTGCAGAACATCCTTGGTGACCCGAGGTCCTGTTTTCTTTTTTATGCAGACCAATTTAATCTCCTCATCACTTCTGGCTCCAAGCTTGAAAATGTCCATTTTGGATAAGGATGAAGATTTTATTTGTATTGAACAAACAGAAGCCCCTCCTGTTACCAAGGTCCATTCTCTTTAGAGGGATAATATCAAAGATATTATCACAGCAACCACAAAAACCTGATAGAATATTCTGTCTCCCGAGGGTAGATGTCATAGTTTATATGAGGAGTAGCACATCTCTGTTCTGTTATTTTTGTCACATTTCAGAGACTGATAGGGGAAAAAGGAGAAGAGACTAAAACTTGGAAGCCACCTGTATTAGCCCCAGCACACTTTTAACATGGAGATATGGGTAGAATTCACAGATACAGGAACATACTCAAGTCACTGCCTTTCCACTTGGAGAAACACCCCCAGAACATACATTGGCATTACTTTTCATTTCTCTTAAAATCCCCTAAGTCATGTTAAGTCTAGGAGGTACTTTTCTCCCAGCTATTTTTTAAAAATCCTTGGAGGCTACCGTGATATTTTTTATGCTTTTCATAATGTCGAAGAACTTCTAATTCCTCATTTTTTCCTGAACTTTACCTTCTTGATAACTGAACATTTCCTGAAAGGCCTCTCACGCTGCAGCAAAGTTTTCATTTAAATATCCAGTGAGATACTCTTCCTGGCACTTTTTAAAATCACCCCTAGCTCAGTCTGTCCCATTTTTCATTAGCCACATGGGTTATAACTTCACAAAATGAGACAGGAAACAGTCCAATGTACTAAATCATGTAGGCTAAGCCAACTATGCAAAAAAAAATGCACAGATATTTATAAATATATCTTATCCTAAAGTAAGCCCACTATCTCCCAGTCAACCTGTCCTGTTATATACTAGAGAGGCCCATCAAGTCTTTCTATTCAGAAAAATGTCCTACAGAAGAAAAGTCTGCTTCACACAGAGATAACCCAGGCCAGCTGCTTAAGACAGTCAACATAATTCTTCATCCTTACATATAAACAACAGCTAACCATCACTAGAGATATCTGGAAAAACTAATAACCATTAAAATAGAGAAAAATAAATGAACAAAAAGAAAAACTGAATCCAGAAGAAACAAATCAATCAGGTACTTGAATAATAACAACAATAATAATAGCAAATACTTAGCATAGTAGACATGACTAATAATAATAATAATAATAATAATAGCAAGAATTACTGAACACCAACTCGGGGCCAGGTCCTGTTTTAAGTACTGTACATATACAGAATTACTTAATGCAAATAAAAACCCGATTACTATCCCTATTTTACAGGTGAAGAAACTGAGGCTGAGAGAGGCTAAATAAAATACTCAGACAGCTCATAATCAGTGGAACCCAGGTCTTAATCCATATCTATCTAACTTCAATGCCCATGTTCTTAGTCTCTATGCTATATTGTCTTAAGAGGCTTCCTCTTTGAATTTTAGATACTTCAAAGTTCTCATTAACATTTGTCCTAAGGGATCCATCAAGTTTTCTAGTTCTCTTTTAATAATTCCAGCTCTCTTTTCATAAGACCCCTCAAGGGCCATCCTGATTTGCCTGTGAGTCTGGGAAAGGGTGAATTTAATTTTCATCTGTACACATAATTAGAGAAAAGGCCACTAAGAAGCTGAAGTGTCTAGGACTTCTAGAATACCTATGAGCCATGTTTTGTAACAGGATCTTGACTTTAAAACTTGTTGCATACAGATCTATTAGAATCTGAAACATCCAGAGATGTGTGCAGGGGAATTTCCTCTGGGACTGGAGATGTTGGTCATAGCTATCAAACTGTGTGACCTGACACACTGAAACTTCTTGGAGGGGTTTATGTAACTAATTTGCACGGTACAATAATCCAGATAAACTGGTTGTCTAGACAGGTAGAGGCTGGTTAAGTGAGGTTGAATTTCAATTACTCAATCAAAATAATTCAGTAGATTTTGCAAATCTGACTTACAACCATTTTGAAATGTTCAACATAAAGGTTTATAAGGTTTGCTCAACATTATCAAAGTGAACAACTGAGATGATTATCCAGTTATTTTGACTCTTTGATTTTTTTATGACATCTAGTAGTAAGAAGAATTTTGATTAAAATATTTAAATAATTTAGGCAAAAATGTATTTGTATGCATATGTGTGTGAGTGGGAAGGGACACTGACCATGAACATGCTAGATAATTAACTCTGCCCTCCACTTCACTCTGATAGAAGATTCCTTCCTTTGAAGTACTTGTAATTACTCGGTTGGGGAAGCAAACACACAGCTTCCTACCATGTACCTGGATGTGTTTGACTTTTCTCTTTCCGCCAGGATAAAAACAACAACAACTTTATCATTATCAAAGAGTGAGACCATTGCTAAAGAAAAGTTGAAAATGGGGAGAAACATATGGAGATTTATTATAAAATGTGATTGGTAATGAAAACAGGGGAACATGTCAGGAGGATGAATTAGTGAGAACAAGGCCTAGTAAAACATCCTCAAAAATCAATGCTTCATCAACTGCCATTCACAACATGGTTGAAACTGGAGAACGCGATGTTAAGTGAAACAAACCAAGCACAGACAGACAGACAGACCTCACATGTTCTCACTCATACGTGGGAGCTAAATACTGAAAACAATGGATCTTGTGGAGGCTGTAGAATAATGATTATCAGAGGCTGGAAAAGGCAGCAGGGAGGGGGACAGATAAAGTGGGGATGGTTAGTGGGTACAAAAATATGGTTAGAGCTGGACAGAATGAACAATATTTGATTGTACTACAAAGTGACTATAATTGAAAATAAGTTATGGTGGCCTGGCGCGGTGCCTCATGTCTATAATGCTAGAACTTTAGGAGGCCAAGGTGGGTAGATCGCTTGAGCTCAGGAGTTGGAAACCAGCTTCAACCAAAGTGAGACCCTGTCTCTACTAAAAATAGAAAAACTAGCCAGGCATTGTGGTGGGTGCCTGCAGTCTCTGCTGTTTGGGAGGCTGAAGCAAGAAGATTGCTT
>CAUYON010191483.1:0-13541 GCA_963573935.1 Arctocebus calabarensis
CTCACAGCAACCTCCAATTCCTGGGCTCAAGCGAGTCTCTTGCCTCCGCCTCCCAAGTAGCTGGGACTACAGGTGCCCGCCACAACGCCCGGCCATTTTCTGGTTGCAGCCGTCATTGTTGTTTGGCGGGCCCGGGCTGGATTCAAACCCGCCAGCTCAGGTGTATGTGGCTGGCGCCTTAGCCCACTGAGCCACAGGCGCCGAGCCTCCTATGTAAGAATTTTAAAAGAATAAAATCTTTGTAATTTTTGAATAGCATATTCTATTTGTTATTAGTTAGCAGTTCTCTTTTTCAATACAAATAACATTTGACATGCCAATTTAACTGAAAAACTTATTTCAGAAATTCAGAGACTGAGTCCTGCAATAACCGCAAATTTAAGACCACACAATTATGTTTTCAAACCTATAGTACATGAAAAATTACAGGATCCTCCTGAAATGAGGCAGACCTGCTCTTGACTTTAAAGATTTATTTAGGGTTGAACCTCCATTACTGGGAGAATATATGTGTACATGTGTATGTGTACTTTTTAAAAAATAAAAATATTATGGAAGTCTGAAAACAGGATAAAAACAAATTTTAAAAATGCTATCTATTTAAAATGCTAGCTATGCTATCATGAACTTTTGCATTTCTGTTAACGTATTTGAAAACTACCATAACATGTAAAAATTTTCATAATAAACCCTTTAGTCTTTTAAGTTGCTAAACTTAGAAGGAATTAGAAAATGCTTATAAGCACAGAAATTTTGTTTTTACATTATATTTTTAACTTAAAATAAGGCTCTCTCTCAGCATCTTTATATGAGTGTGTTTTAAAAGGGGATAGTTGTAAAATGAAACTGAGTCATGGAATCTTTGGAAGAAGCAATTTATTTCAAAAAAATAAAAAAGCCAGCACTATCTAACAAAAATAATACTACTTTAAGAATAGAGAAAAACAGGTTCACATTCTCACTGTCATAATTTATATGGCCTAAAGAATATCAAATACTTTCTAGAATTTAATTTCTTTCATTAGTATCATAAGGTAAAAATAAATTATTACTACAAAATAATTCCACTCTTTTAAACAAATAAAGATGTTTCCTTATGTTTTTTATCTAACACAGATTTTTTTTCCACAATTCATTCTTAGGTGGTGAAACTGATTTTCTTTCAACCTGCAGAGCAGGGAATGAACTGGAAACAGGCAAGAAAAAAATCCATACTTAGTTAACTTTTGAAAAGCAAACTAGATAGTGCTAGAGATTAGTGAAAACGCATCTTCTGGGAGGTGTTCTCAGAAAGGAGGCCAGAGATGTTTGCAGAGTCCAGGGGTCTGGAAACTGACACAACAGAGAAATAAAGTGCAGTACAAGGAGAAAGCCTCCAATTAGCACAGGCCCAAAGATCCTCCACTGCCTTCCTTTCCAGTCACAAAGTAAGAAAGTTTTATGACCTCTGTAACCTGTGTGTCCTGAAAAAGGATTAAGAAAAATATATTTTCAGTAACAGTTGAAAACATTTACTTTTAAGATGCGATAGGCATTTTAAAAAATCAAAAACCTGAAAAATTTTAAACATTAATTATGTTTTATTAAAATCAAGTAAAATTGGATTTGCTTTTACTTTACACAAACACGCATATATTTTAGGTAAATAAAAAAGTTTCATTAAAAGTGAAAATAAGTTTCTATTATAAGATTTCATGTGTGCCAAGTAGAAAATCAAATATCAAATTGACTAAGGCTATTTGAGCATAGAAGGGGATTAAAGGAAGACCTATCTTTTAGTTCAAAGAATACATACATTTATGAATATATATGGATGTGCGTATATATACATGTGTAAATATTCACATACAGAGATACTTATATAGGTTGATAGCAATTGGATTTGTGCTTTGAAATCAGAAATTAACCAATCAATGTGTTTAAATCTATTAATTTTCAGAAGTTCATTTATAAGAAGTAATTTCTGGGTAAACTAATGACTAGCAATTTAAATTAAAAACTGATGGATTCTTAACTGAAGTATTGAAAGAAATTAGAAGATGTAAGTAGAAATAAAGATTTTTAGATGAAGAATTAGAAGAAATAAAATATTTAAAGGATATAGAATACAATTGATAACTGATTGATAATTTAAAAATGGAATGGTAAATTAAGTCAAGAAAATAAGCACATCTGGAGGATATTTAATGTTTATCAATATTTCAAATGGATTTTTTTAAGTTTTGATTTTTAACACACAAGAAATATAAAGAAATACAAGAAAATACAAAGAAGGAGGTGTGAGCTTAACACTTTTCCCATGAATGAAAATGAATTAAAGAATAGCTACTTAGCTCTGGTTGAGGTGTTTTTCTCCTGGAAGCAGAACAAAGCTGGAATGATTTTTGCGAAAATGCAGATCTAGTTTTCTATTCTCCTGCTTTGAGTTCTTCATACTTCAATTCCTCACCACCATTTGTCTCTCTGCCTCTAATGCTCCTTCCCATATTAAGCAAGTAGTACAGTGGCCCAGTGCACCACAAGGATGATCACTCACTTTATTAGTTTCCATAAATCATTTATCACAATTCTTGAAATTATTCATTTGTGCATGTTACCACTCTACTAAACTGAAAGAATATCAAAATCTATGCCTTCTGTGTGGCTTTAATCCTCAGGCAAGTACACAAGGGACTCTCAGGAAACGTATAGTGATTGATGAATGACTAAATAGGCAGGTGGAAGAACTAACAACAAAGGGCTGTTTGTTCTTCATGTCTAAAAACGTTTCGTGTTTTTATTTCTGAAATTTTAGTAGAAAATGCTTCAAAAGAAAAATCGATTATGGTATGTTGATATTTTATCTTTGTATTATTGTCTACATCCCTCTCTAAACACAATACACACACACACACTTTCGTGCATGTGTACAGACATGCCCAAATATTTCATGTTAAAATATAAATACCATTAGTTTCAACGTCGCATATTTTATAATGCATTTTATAAAATATAAATAAAATAAAAGAAATAATAAATTTTATAGTTTGTGCAGGGATATATATGATTTGAATTTACTGACTGATCCGAAATCTAAAAATGAGGAAAGAGAAACACAAGATTTTTTCGTATGTTGATTGTGTTACCTGCAACTTTACTAAATTTGTTTATTAGTTCTAACAGATTTTTTATGGAATCTTTAGGTTTTCTATATATAATATCTACAAACAGGGAGAATTTTATTTATTTCCGATTTATGTGCCTTCTATGTCTTTTTCTTGCTCTGGGCAGGACTTCCAGTACTATGTACAATAAATATAGTGAGAGTGGACACCATTATCTTTTTCCTGATCCTAGAGGAAAAGCTTGCACTTTGTCATCATTGAATATAATCTTATCACAATGAACTATCTGAAGAGAATAGGAAAATTATTTCATTTAACTAATACCAAAAATAATAAAACACCTAGAAATTTATTTAACTAAGATGATGAACAACTACTATGCTGAAACTACAAACCATCAATTTTAAAACATTAAACAAGACACAAATAAATGGAAAACATCCCGTTTGTTGGAAGACTTAATATTATTAAAATGTTTAATGCAATTCCGATTAAAATCACAGTAACATTTTTTAGTATTTGAAAAAATTCCTCAAATTTATATGAAACTACAAAAACTCCAAATAGTCAAAATAATCACAATTTCTGATTTTAAAACATATTACAAATCTGCAGTAATCAAAATGGGATGGTAGTGGCATAAACACAGTCATATAGATAAATGGAACAGAATAGAGAACCCAGAAATAAACCCATGCATGTATGGTCAAGTGATCTTTGACAAGAGTGCCAAGAATATACAATGGAAAAAGATAGGTTCTTCAGCAAGTGGTGATGGGACTACAATATCCACGTGCAAAAAGAGTGAAATTGCATCCTCATCTAAACCATGCATAAAAATCAACTCAAAATGGATTAAAAGCTTAAATGAAACACTCAAAACTTTTAAACTCCTAAAAGAAAACATACAGAAAAGGCTTTATGATATTAGTCTTAGCAATGATGTTACAGATATGACACCAAAAGCACAGGTAATGAAAACAAAATAAACAAATGAGGTACATCAAACTAAAAAGCTTCTGCCCTGAAATAAAAACAATCACTGAATGAAAAAAAAAAATAACTCTATACAATGGGAGAAAATATTTCAAAACATATACATGAAGAGGGGTAATCTTCAAGATATAAACGGACTCCTATAATAATACAATACTACTACAATATCAACCCCCCTCAAACCCAATTAAAAAATGCACAAAGAACTTGAATAGACATTTTTCCAAAGAAGACACACACGAATGGCCAACAGTAAATAAAATGGTGCTCAGCATCATTAATTATCAAAAAATGTAATTCAAAACCATAATGAGTTATCACCTCACACTTGTTAGGATGGCAATTACAAAAGACAACAGGTACTGAGCAGGATATGAAGAAACTGGTGTCCTTGAAACGCTGTTGAATGGAATAAAAAATGGTACAGCCATTATGAAAAGCAGTTCAGAGATTCTTCAAAAATTAAAACTACTACAGTAGAATCTCCACAGTTGACAACCTCCCTGCATTGAACATCTCCTTAGGTTGACCTAATTTTTATAGACTGGACATGACACATGTTCATACCAGTAAAGTAGACCTAGTTCCTTTAGGTCACTTCACTGCAGTCCCTTTTGAGGTCAACTTATAGAGGTTATGCTGTATATGATTCAGTCATTCCACTTCTGGATATTTACCCAAAATAACCGAAATCGAGATTTCAAAGAGATATCAGCACTCCTAAGTACACTGCTGAAATGTGTATCTAATGTCCACTGACAGGTGAATGGATAAAGAAAATGTGTTGTGTATCTTTAAAAAGAAGCCTTAAAAAAGAAAGAAAGGCTGATATTGTGACTCATGCCTGTCATCCCAGCTCCAGGAAGCCAAAACAGGAGGATCATTTTAGCTCAAGAGTTCAAGACCAGCCTGAGTAAAAGTGAGACCCTTATCTCTACTAAAAATAGAAAATTTAGCCAAGCATTGTAGTGGGCATGTATAGGCCCAGCTATTTGGTTGTTGAATCATTTGAATCCAGGAGCTGGAGGCTGTTATAAGCGAGGCTGCCTCCACAGTACTCTAACTTGGACACAAGAGTGAGATTCTGTCTCAAAAAAAAAAAAAAAAGAAGAAGAAGAAGAAGAAATTCTGCAATTGTGATAAATGGATAAAACTTTAGGACATTATAGTAAGTGAAATAAGATAATCACAGAAAGACAAATACTACATGATTCCACTTATATGAAGTATCAAATAATACTCAAATCCATGGAGTCAAAAGGTGAACTGGTTGTCAGGAGCTGGTGGGAGGGGTAATTGAGAAGCTAATAATCAACAAGGGTACAGTTTCATTCAGGCAAAATAAATAAGCTCTGAAGATCTGCTGTACAGCACTGTACCTATAGGCAACAATAATGTACACTTAAAAGTTTGTTAAAAGGGTTGATCTCATACTAAGTGTACTTATTACAATAAAAAAATGGCATTTAAAATCATGAAACATTAGTTGTTAAAGCCAAAATGTTCTTTATGTAAAGGGATAGACCTTTTTTAAAATGACATTCCATCATTGCAAAAGTAATGTGTTCATTGTGGAATTTCTGGAGCACAGAGAGTAGCATGAAGCACACAATCCAACAATAATATAATCAACCAGAGAGAAGTAATGTAAAATTTGATAAACTACCTTCCAGGGGAAGGACATATTTCTCTATTGAATCTTAGAAACTGTCCTCAATTCCTGAACAAACACTTCTATTTCCCAATTTAAGTTTTTAAATAAAATAAAAATGAAAGAAACATAAGGTCTTCCATATAGTACAAATCTACTCTTTCTCAATGAAGAGATGAGACTAAATATTCAATATGGATCTTTTGTATTCTCTCTCATCTTAAACAATTGTTTCCACAAAGTTAAACTTCCCTTAAGCCAAATTTTCATTAAGATTAGAAACATTTATTTTTTCCAAAGAACAGGGTTTTAAAATGAAGTAAATTTTTTTTTAATGATAGCATAGTTAATTAAATACCATCCATGTCTCTAGACATGCCACAGTGACTTTTTTTGTTTGTTTTTAATTAACTTGAATGAATTATAGTACATAGTTTAGCCTTGGAGAAAAAATGTTAAATGCATCTCTCTTTCTGTTGACAAAAACTCACCTGGGCTATTTCAACAATCTAGAATAGGTAGACAACTTCTGCACAGGTAATGTGTGACAAAGAAACTTGGGGTAATGCTAGCAAAGAGCACTAGCTTGATAAAACCTGTAACAAAACAGTACCTCTTCATAAAATCCAATGAGCCATGCTTTACCAGCTCCTATTAGTCCCCAAGAAACATTCACAGTCCATTAAAAAACAGCTACATCATGTCCTATGAGACAATGGGAAAGGAATTTCCTGTCATAATGAGGGAGATGAATAAGCAACCAAACAGACACTACTTTGACAGCACAATGACAACAAAACAATCTTGTGTTTGCATAGTGTTATATGCTCTATTTTATTTTTTTTAATGCTCTATGTTCTGATTGCATGAATTCTCACCATCCAGCTTTACCATGGAATTTAACCTTTAAGTATTTTGAAAAAAATTTCTTGATGTAGACAAAGACTATTTTCCAGGTATCCAAACTTTTTCAAAAACAGGACGTATAACACTTTTTCAAAACTTCAATCTTCAGTATTGTGGCATGACATGGCATTTACTTCCAAACGAATATAGCCTAGTAGACTTTTAAAAACAAACCTTCAACTACGTTTACTGAACTATATCTGATTAAATCCAGTGTATGTTTTGTGTGCATCCAATTATACATTCCAAATAAACCATTCATAGTGTCACTACTGTCCATTCAAAGGCTCACTAGCCTGTGCCTTAACCTCAGAAAGGGCAAATCCTGCCTCTGAAATATCACAGACAATCATAGTGTCACTACTGTCCATACAAAGGCTCACTAGCCTGTGCCTTAACCTCAGAAAGGGCAAATCCTGCCTCTGAAATATCAGACAATCTCCTTTCTTAGGGCATAAATTACAAAGCCCACAACTTGATATAGGTAAATTATAGCTGCCACTGAGGCCAAGTTGTTTCTTATTGTCAGCAGCCATCTCTTCCATCTCAAGACCTAAAAAGCACAAAATTGCTAACAACTGAAAGGATGTACTGATTGAGGGATGAAACTCAGTGTCTAGCCTTGTGATCTGTGTAATCAGTCTGAGATGAGAATAGGCAGCTGTCCTGTCCTGTACTTATTCCACTCACCTTAGCTAAACTGTGCTTGGCATTTCACTCCTGTTTACAATAGTTTACTTTATATATAATTTATATACTACACATATCACACATTTAGAATGTACAATCAGTGGTTTTTAGAATATTTGCCAAGTTACATAATCATCACAATGATCTAACTGTAGAACATTTTCATCACTTCAGAAGGGCCACATTATCTCCATCCAAAGGAAGAACAGAAGAAAGAAAGGGAAAAAGAGGAAAAGAGTGTGTGATAAGGAAAGGGAAGGAGAGATGGGAGGGCAGGACAAAAGAGAGGGGAAGGAAGGGAGGACATTTTATGGAAAGAGTTTTAAAGAGTGAAAATAATGCTTAAAAAATAAAAGCCATGCTGGAAAGATAAATTTAATAAATTTTTTAAAGTCTATTTCCCTCTTTATTCTACATTTTATCTTTCCTTCCTTTTTCATTGACTTAAAAGTAAATCCTTGTGTAAATGAGCCTCAGAACGGGCAAAAGATTCAGAGCAAAGAACTCTTTAAATCCACAGCATTTCCCCCACAAAATACTGGGGCATCCTGGTTAGTTTCATCTCTTTGCAAACAATTGAATTCATTTTTAACTGAGAATTATTGGACTCAGTCCATGTTACCAGGAGGTATTTTCAAATAATGAAAGTATTTCCCTTTCAATCTTACTCTAACATTCAGTTTCGGGACCCAATTAGCATACGCTTTCATGTCTTAATAATCGTCTGCTTTACTCTTGTGATGAAAATAGATGGACTAATAATCAGAAAATTGGCATCAGGTGCAAATTAAATTCACCTTATACTTATCTCTTTCTTTTTTCTTAAGGTCATATTCCAAGTTCTTCTATTCTTAATGTCTCCAATTGTCAGCTCTTTTTTTTTTCCTTCTGATTCTCTTTACGAAGGATTTGGACAGACTTAACTTTTCCTCCAAACTTACTTTAGTTTTTAAATGTGCGAGGGCAGCAGTATAAGTGACACATTCTCCAAATTATCACAGGACTCTTCAAAAAACCAATTCCCTCAAATTATAAACTTTTCAGTATCTTGAGCTACATTTCACAGACAGATATTACACCCCTGCAGTCTTCTGAGATAAGTTGCTTTACTGCTTACAGGAAATAGATTTCATCAGAGATCATTCTACCTAGCCCTGAGATATATTGTCTAAGCCATAGGAAGTTCCTTTCTAAAATCTAAAGTCCTCCAAATATGACTTTTACTCTTATCTGTGAATTACACAATTTTCTTAAATTTACACCTTTCTATAGCAATGATACCAAAGGACTATATGGAGAAAATTAACAGTATCATATTAATCATTAGAGGAACTTAGTTATTTGTAAGCTAATTCTGGGACTGTGAAATGAAACCAATGAAGCTTGTTTAAGTTCTTAAATACTGCTATAAATCATCTTTAAACACTACACTCTAACATTTTAACACATTTGGGAACATACTTATGCTTGACGTAACATTAATTCATAGAGTCACAAATTAGAATTGGATACAAAGGAGATGAATGGGACACTCACACACCATCCATTCATCTATTTTCTATTCACTCTATTAGAATCTCCATTCTATAATTATAAAATAGCCATGCAGATTAATTCCACTCGAGAAATTATAAATTATTGTAATTATATAAACTTTGGTTTTTGAAGAGACCAAAACTCTTTCTGTCATCATGTGATTAAAAATTTTACATAGACTCAATATTAATGAAATTGAATGGGCAATTATCTTCCTGTCATAAAACCTTTTTAGAATAGAGAAGAATTATAAGCTCCTGCATTACAAAAATTCCTTTTAATAATGAATAATGTTGAGTTCACAAGGAAATTGCCAAGCTACTAACAGATTAGCCTTTGCAGCTTCTTATTCTTTCTAGCACTCTGGGAGGGCAAGCATCTTATCTTTCAAATCCTTCACTTATTTCTCACTAAATCAAACTCTAAAAAATACACAGCTTACTTTATTTTTTCTCAGTGAAGATTACTGAAGTGATATGTTTCAGAATAAGTGCCTGCTGGCTAGAATAATATTAAAAAGTAATAAAAATGATTTGTCAAATGGTTACATAGCTGTAGTCAATATTCTAACCAAACAAAGGAATTCATTTAGCTTCTCTGAAAGAATGTGAAAAAAATTCAGTAACTAGACATATAATGAAAATCTATCACCAACTAAAAGTACATAAGAATCAATCAACTATTCAAATGAAATACATTTTTCTTAAAATGTAATGCCAAATTTATTTTAATTAAATAATTTAATAATAATAATTTAATTTTCATTAAAATAAATTTCATTTTTAACAAATTATAACATGAATATCAATTAGCAAATATGATGACTCACTTATATAGGACTGAGCTTAGCTTTCTCAACAAACAAACCAAATTTAAAGTTAGTAACGAATGAATCTTTCTATCTCTTATTTAAACATTACTTACTGAGAATTTATATTGTGACTGATGTTATAATAGGCATGAACAAGACAGAAATAACTTATGCCCTAATGGAGTTCACATACCATCAGGAAAGATAGATTTTAGGGAAAAACGATTGCACATATAATGAAAACTAAAAAACATGTTTAAATAGACACAAGATTTTATGGGGGCATATTATAATACTTCCTAGTACAAAAAAAATCAAGAAGAGCTTTCCTGAGAAAATAATGTTGAAGCTGCAACTTGAAGGATCTAAGGCAAGAAGTTTACCAAGTGGAAAGAACATGATGAGTAAAAATTTGAAGGTGGGAAAATATCCTTAGAAAGGGAAAGGAGGGGCAATAGATGCAGCTAAACAAAAGATAAGATAACGAAGAAATTTTTTGGCACATTAAGTTTTATAAGAGAAGCAACTTAAGTTAGCTGGGTGGTACAAAATCTGCATTTAAATTTAGATTAATATATGCATATTTTTGAGGAAGAAGACTAGAAGAAGAGTCAAAAAACTACTAATGAAACTTAGGAAAAAATGATGGTAGAGAAATTACTGTTTCTCAGAATAGAAAAAAGTTGATGCATTATATTCCAGTTTAAGGGACAGGATTTACTGTCTGGAAGCCATGTGTTGAGGGGTAGGCAAAGTAATCCCAGAATTATGGCTTTCACAGAAGTGTGATGCCAGATGGATGAGTCTGGCAAAATGGACCAAGTTGTAGGAAATGCATACAGGACTTCCAGTCCAAAAGATGACTGATTTTAGGGGGAGGAGCCAAGATGGCGGTCTGTAGCCAGCTTTCCACAGGCGCTCCCATCCAGAAGGAGAGTTAAAGGGCAGAAATTTAGCAAGAAAGCCAATGGTTGGAACTGAGCCAAATGAGAAGGTCAAAGAATGCACATCAACCCTGCTAGAGCAAGCCGTGACCCCAAGGATACAAATAAAAGGTACAGAACACATTGCCAAGCAGATGGGAGTTCCCTCCCCCCATGAGATGGGCTCGCAGCATACTCCATACCTCCAAACAAGTGAGCAGAGTTTAGATGTCCTCCCACTCTACCCCACGGGAGAGACTCCCTAAAAACTGGACCTCCTTCCCCTACTAGGGTGCCACAGCACTCTACTGCCAGGCATAACACTGTATAAAACTGTATATATTCTCTACCTGCAAGTTTGAACTCCTGGCACTTCCCTCCACTCTCACCCTGAGGTCTGGAGGTCTGTCCTCCATGGAGTCCAGATTCTTTGGCATTTTCTCAAGAGACATGGACGGGGTGTGAGCTGTTGCTGATCTGTGCTGTTTTTCCAGATCGGGAGTGGGGAGAGGAAAGTGAGCTGACAGGAGGCCGAACTGGAGAGGCAGTCCCCTGAGGCACCAAGTGGCAGCAGGAGCAATGGCTGTGGGCCTCACAGCCCTGGAGATGTTTTAAGGAGACACTCCCACTCTCTCTGGGTGGCCACGGGAAGCCGGCTTCTCTGGTGGCAACCATGGGCAGAGGGGCAGGACTCGGGAGTGAAGGATATGCCTGAGGTGGGTCCAGGACTGCCGAGTACAGGGGTTAGTATATAATCCCTGAGAACCCTTTGCTAAATTTCAGCTGCACCTGGCCCTCAGGGGATGACAGCTGAGGCAAAGGGCTAAAGCTCATGAACTGAGTCAGGACTATTAGCAACCCAGTCTCTCTTCCACAGGGAAGAAATTCTGTGAACTTGTTCTGTTCTATCAGCAAAATCAATCAGGGACAGGGCTGGAACTCAGTGAATTGCCCCAGCCCCTATCAAGTACCCGGGTTGTCAGGCCTCACCTCCCTCCTGCCAACCCCAACAGAAACTGGTGGACTGGCTGAGGAGCCACAGAGCCCCTTGTGACCTAGGCAGGAACAAACCTCTAGAGCATCTGCTCATTGGAGGGAACCTGATCACAGCCCTGCAGGATTACTAGAGACTGGGTGTGACAGAGGGGCAAGGTGGGGAAGGAGGCATCAACCTTCCCAGACTAATTTACTTGCTGGGGTGCCCTCCTGAGCTCACAGAGCCCTGGAGTGAATTATACTAGAGCTGCCAGCAGACTCCTGCTATCTAGTCACCAGAGACTTTTCAACTCTTTGTTTTGAGGTTGGTACTGGCTGGGACAATTGATTAGAACCTCTTCAACTGGGCTAATCACCCGAGGACTTTCCAACATGGTACACTGGGTGTGTGGTAGTGGGATGGTTTGATTTTCCTTTTCTAATTATTGTCTGTGGGTAGCATGGTGACCTAACTGCTGGTATTTCTCCACAGCTCAGATTCCAACACAGACTAACCAATTCTCTAGGGTAAGACAGAGACCAGCTGAAAATATGACAGAGCCACTTGACCCCACCACATCAAGAAAGCCCCCAGTTTCACAGGCGGTAGCAAAGTACTCATTGGCAAAACTCTAGGGGAAAAGGTACAAACTCTAGTCCCAGTGTACAGGCAAAGGACTGGTCAATCACTACTCCTAGAACCCCCAACCCAACCTATCATTACCTACTCATCCAGCCAAATGGTGCAAAATAAATATAGGGCGGAATCAGCGGAAAAACTCTGGAAACATGAACAAGCAGAGGAGATCAACCCCCCCAAGGAACAATTTGGCAGACACAAATGATGATCCTATGCATAAATCAATGCCTGAGATGTCAGAAATTGAATTCAGAATTTGGATGGCAAACAAGATCAATAAAATAGAGGGAAAATTGGAATTAGAAATTCTGGGAGCATTTCAAAAATTGTCTCAAGAAGTCAAAGAATTCAAAGACCAAATGACCAAAGATTTTGACACATTGAGACAAGAAGTTGCAGCCCTTAAAGATCTGAGAAACAAAGTAGAATCCCTCAGTAACAGAATGGAGCAAGCAGAAGAAAGGATTTCTAATATGGAAGGCAAAGCTTTGAAATGCTCCCAAACCTACATAGAGGTAGAGAAATGGAAGGCAAAAACGGATCATTCTCTCAGACAGCTCTGGGATAACTTGAAGAAAACCAATATTCCCTCATAGGGATACTTGAAAATGATGAAGTTGCGTCACAAGGCACAGAGTCTCTTCTTTATGAGATTATGAAAGAGAACTTTCCAGACATGCCAAGAGATTCTGAAAGCAGACAGATAGCAGACAGTTTCAGAACCCAAGTTCAACTCAACCCAAATAAGACATCTCTGAGGCACATAATAATGAATTTCACTAAAGTTAATATGAAAGAGAAAATTCTGAAAGCAACCGGATGCAAGAAATCTATTACCTACAAGGGGAAGAATATTAGAATAACTGCAGATCTCTCTGATCAAACCTTTCAAGATAGAAGAGAATGGTCATCTACTTTTAATCTCCTAAAACAAAAGAATTTTCAACCCAGGATCCTGTACCCAGCTAAACTGAGTTTCATCTACAATGGAGAAATTAAATACTTGAATGATATCCACATGTTGAAGAAATTTGCTATAACTAAAGCAGCTCTCCAGGATATAGTCAAACTTATCCTCCATAATAACCAGCGTAGTCCTCCACCATAAAAGTTTTCTCACCCAGAAACTTCTTACCAAATTCAAACTTCCACAGTGGTGAAAGGATTAAAAATGTCCACTAGATTTTCTACAGATTTATCAATATGTTCTATTAATGTGAATGACTTAAATTATCCTCTAAAGAGGCATAGGTTGACTGGATACAAAAACTCAGGCCAATTATCTGTTTCATACAAGAATCTCACCTTA
>CAUYON010191485.1:0-26432 GCA_963573935.1 Arctocebus calabarensis
AGTGATCAAGAAAATGCCATGAAGGCTATCTGTAACAGTACGATCAAAACATTTCTGAATGTATATGAATCGTGCCCTATGATTGCACCAATGTACAGAATTATGATTCAATAAAATTATAAAAAAAAAAAAAAGAATGCCTTGTAGTTCCAAAACTTTTCTCATCATTAGTGGACCGTAAAGGTTATGTGTGGCTACTAGGGAGGAGAGCTTTAGAATAAAATGGGCTAATGTCTAGTTCTTAGATTTTATGAAAAGAGCCTAGGATTTTGGTTCAGACATTCCTGGATTCAAATTCTCTGTCTTTTGGATTGTGGGCAAATCATTTAATAAATTTATTCTCAGTTCCCTTATTGGTGAAATGAGAAAATAACTCCTATAATTAAATTATATATATATATATATTTTTTTACTGACAGAGCTCAACATAAGAGTGGGGACTAAAATGTTGGTTGTTACAAACATTACCACTTATGGGCGAAGCAACTTAGAAAAGACTCATTTATAAATTTCACAGCTTAACTTTCCTGCTGTACATCGACTTATTATACTAGTTGTAATATTGATATACACAGCATTAAAATAGCTATAATGGTGGTTTTGATACAGAGAAAGACAAAGAAATGAGTGAGATGGAAAAGAAAGCTCATCGAATTGCCATTTCTTTGTTTATCAGATGTGTAGTTGACTTATGTTTAGGGATCATGTCTGCTGATGAGAGACAAATTGGAACAGCTCTAGAGGCTAATTTTCTTCTTCCTTTTCCTAGCTTAGCAGAGAGCTGGTTCAGGTGGAGTGAGCCAGTCTACTAAGAACTAGCAAGACCTTTGGCTGGTGTCAGCACTCCAGGTGGGCAAGGCTCTTCCCAGGACCCCCATGTGTAGACCTTTGTCTTAAGTCATAACCAGTAGTATTGCTCTTAGCCCCAGAGATCCCTTGACATCTTTTCTGGTACTCAGAGACACTGGATAGTATAGTAGTACAGTATACTTCAAGTACTGTGCTATAACTATGGATGCTGACTTGGAGGCTGTCTTGGCTTTGGTGCATAATGATCATCTACACCCAGCCTATGCTGTAGAATAATGACAGTGGAATGCATACTTTTTTTGATTCTTTCCTAATTTTTTGCTTTTCCCAAATGAATTCTGTATTACGTGTATCTATACCCTGTGACACCATTGCTGTGTATCCATGAACCCCTTGCATGGAATGTAATAAAAATGTGTGCTTTAAATTATACTCTGAGCTGCAAAGTATTCTCATTATAAGTGGAATAAGAGTCTGAGACTAACTTCTGGTGAAGAGTCACATTGAAAGATATCATAGGCAGAACACCCCTCCATTTTATTCATTTTATTATTGTTTCGGTTATCTACTTCTCTCCCCTTTACTCCCCCCTTTTCCTTTTGCTGAGTAATTGTTGTTGATTTATAACTCATGCAGGTTAAATGCGTATTTCATTCAATTGTCCAATTTGTTTGATGAGCACCTTTGATGATTTCAAGGGAAGGACCCATCCTGCTCTTTGGAAGAAGTGGAGAAGTTCTTTTCCCACCCCTGTGGCCAGGATGACGGCAGTAGTGATGGTGACACTGATATGGGGTGGCTGTGGGCAGTGCAGTGATGGGTGCACAGATCTCCCAGCTAAAGTCACCTTTCTGAGGAGTCCTGCATTGGGCAGGAATGGGTTGGTGCTAGAGTTCCTGCTGTGCCTAGGCATCACCTTAGAGCGGTCCAGGGGAAGCCTGGGGTGATAAAGTGGAACAGCAGCTAGAGGTGTCAGCCATGCTGCAGGCAGCAGATGCATGCTGTGCTCTCTTGTGACTGTTGCAGCTTTAAGATGACCCCATAGGATGGAGTCTTTGTGTCTGTCTGCACCAGCCCTCTCTTGCTTTCAAGCCAGTCTCCTTATTGCTTCCTGAGCACACTGAATATGTTCCTTTTTCACAGCCTCTGACTGACTATTTCATCTACTGGAAAATTCTTATCATAAATATCTATATGGTTTGGTACTCAATTTAATTTTCCACTCAAAAGTGTCCTCATGGGAGTTGGCATCCCTGTCCACTCTGTGTGTTCCACCACAGTCCATCTTACTCCTTTATTGTCCTGCATGTTGTCTGTTTTCTGTATCTCCATTAGAATGTACGCTTTATGAAAACAGCACCTTACTTTTGTTCTTTAATAATTGGTCTGTGCCTAGATAAATGTCTTTCACATAGTACGTGCTCAATAAATATTAATAATTGTTGAATGAATGAATACTTGTGTTTCCATCTCTCTGATTAAAAACAGTGCCTTTGTAAGCAGAGACTGAGACCTAATTACTTTAAGGCAAGTATACCAATAAGAATTTCTTTTATAATCCACTGAAGAATCTCTATAGGGGAGTGATAACAGTTTCTTAATGCTTTTTAATTTCATGAGGGAAATCAATGAGGAATACTACTTCTATAATTTTTAGTCTTCTTCATTTATTTATAAACTCTTAAACCCTAGTGGGCTTTTCTAACCATATAGCACACTCCAGTTTCTAAATCAATATGAAATGTTTTGTTTAGGTTTTAACATCTGTGTGTTATGTTTTATTCATCCTCGTGTTCTTATTCTCTGGATGCTATAACCCCTCCCACCCCCATCCCTACCTTCGGTACTTTCATTCTTTGTATGACAAAATTCATCTTTACCTTGACTACATTTTGTGATTTGGTGGTGCTACTGGATTACTAGTTTTCACAGGGTTCAAGGACTCCACAAATCAGTGTCTTGTACTACTTTAATGATCACATGGAATGAAGTCCATTCTCCTGGATTGTTAGAGTTGATGTTAAATGGAACTCAATCTAAGCCTGATTCTTTTGACTCACCACTGGATACCTCTTTCACATACTCAATCTGTTGCTGTTTAACATTATTTCTTGTTTACATCCTCTCACCTGTTTTCTATTTCTGTGACTGTGTTTGTGCACAGGCCAATTTTACTTCAATATTAAAGCAGGATTCCATGAGATCCAATTAAGTATTTTTCTAATGTGCAAATATATAGTGTCTACTACAGGATTCTCTTTGAACTCTAATTTTGTAATGACACTGAAAGGAAATCAATCAAGTTTCTCTGGCATGGCTGGTTGTTATAAACTCATGCTGTTTATTGTTTATCCTGTGTCTCTGGATTTGACAGAAATATTTTTCAGTATGCTTTACTATTTTGATTACTAAACCTTGATCAGACTGGCTTTTTTTATTTTTTAGGAAATCAATAATAGGTTGTCATTTTCATATTTCTTTGTTCTATCTCATTTTGATTTTAAGTGATATTTAACAGGAAATATTTAAGATGTTTTCCTGACAAATGTATGCACATTCACACTGTGAGCTGCTTACGTGAAATTTTCCATCTAGTTTTATTTATAAGAATACAATATCATATAAGCAGTACGTTAGAAAATAATAATCTAGAGAGTGAGCTGTGGTCCTTTCTCTTGTAGAGAAGCCACTCATTGGATTTAGGGCCCATCCTAATCCAGTATGACCTCATTTAAACTTGATTAAATCTGCAAAGACCCTATTTGCAAATGAGATTACATTCACAGGGACTAGGGGTTAGGACTTCCATGTGCCTTTCTGTAGGATACAATTCTACTCACTATAGCAGAAATATCCAAACCTCTGAATCTTCAGTTAGACACTGCACTGAAAATATACCAGGAAGATAATCTTGTCCTTGATTACAAATTCTTCTTCATGTTCCTACTCTGGGTCACCTAGAAAGGTCTGGATTAGAGGCAGGCTCAAGAACCTGGCCATTCTTACTTTTTTTGTTGTTTTTCTACATTGAATGCCAACCAGATTCTAAAAGACACTAAAGTCCAAAGAGGCAACATATGCCTAAAATAACAATGGCAGAGACAGAGAGGAAGAAAGAATGAATTCTTCAAAAGGGAGCTACATAGTCAATCCAGATCTTTGAGCCTCTTTGCTTCCCTTGTGGAAAGTTTCACCTATGGCTAATTATGAGCTAGATCTCAATGAGCTGATTATATAGAAGAAATGAGCTCTCTATAGAGGTTTGAATGTCTCAAATATTTCTCAGAGGCAACAATTTTGTCTCAAATATTTTGTAACTTAATATAAAAGATTGCTTAAGTCAGTGGAATGCTGATTAGCTGACTCTATTTTTTAAAAAAACCCTGATTTATAGGGTTTTCTAATTTACATAGTGTGAACAAATACATTCCAATCATATTCAATTTCGTGATACCAATGGTTTAACAACTTGTTTGAAATTTTACAATTAGATCTTGCAAGCCAGTTTGCTGCATGACAGCACAGAAGAGCCTCCAGTGTCGTAGAAAGAAGAGACATGAATGTGGCCCTGTTATGGTGTGGATCTTTAAAAGTACATCCATAATCACAAAAATCTAACTCTTAAAATTTTGTTTAAATGCAAGTTAAATCAATAAAAGGTACCATATGGAAAATTATCAGTTACTTCCAAAATTAATGGAATCTTAATCTTTAATGTTGGGGAAGATATACTGACCATAGGAATTCTACACATTGCTGGAGAATGTTTAAGTTGGTGTACACTTAGCAGAAAATAATTTGATGATAGTTTTTACTAATAACTTAGACTGAAGTCATGACCTTTTATATTATAATTTTTTGTTATGTTTTTCCTAGATTATTTTGTTTGAAGAAAAGATATCAAACTCATTAAAATATATTTGAATCCCTTCTGTCTCTCCAACTTCACCCTCTACCTGAAGGTGAAGGTTGCTATCTTATGAACTCTACACACACTACCCTTTCTGCCATTTCTCACACAGAGACAAGTACCTCTCTTAGCACTTTCTCTCTTGTACTTTCTTCCTTCTGGCAGCTACTTCTTCATTTAAGTCAGATCTTCTCAAATATTACCTATTGGAAGAGAACTCCCCAGATACCCTATCCAAATCAATACTGCCTCATCACCCCCTATTCTCTTGCTCTAAAGTCTTTTTCTTTCTAGTAGCAGAACACCCATTGCCACTAGAGTGAGCCCTGTACATGGCTTGGAATGATTAGCCCATCTGCAGTTTTCTCATTGCAGTTCGATGAGGACCATCTATTAACAGCTGCCTGATACTGGCAGTTACATATTACTGGAGGGAAGGAGGCCTGCCTAAGTTCTGAGACTTGTTGAGACCTATCTCTTTACCTACACTGACCCTTACACATACCTCTTTAAATAGATAGTGGGATTCTTGACACCAGAGAGATGGTAGTAGAAGAAAGCCTCCCTCCTGATACCTGTTGTCATGTGAGACAGGGCAGTCATATGTGTGTATACCAATGTTGCAATGTTGTTTGATAAATTCAAGAAATTATAAATGGTGGGTGTCATTTTTATGTACAAAAGTCATAGATACATATGACTCTGGGAAAATGTATGGAAATGTACACTGGCTATAGAATTCTCTAAAACAAATTTAGGCTCTTCAAAAGGAAAGAAAGGTTTTGTTTAGAAATAGATGTAATTAAGATAACTTATGACCAGAATAAAAGAAGTGAAAATTGAGTCAGACTGGAGTGAAGATGAACTCAATCACTGTAGCACACACAAATTCCCAATGAGTAGGGGCTCTTCCTGTCATGGGTAAGGAGTGTTCCTCTGCTGTGAACTTCAGGATACCCTGAGCCAATCGAATAGGAAAAATAGCTTTTTCAACTTTTGGTTATTTCCAGAACAGACCCATTCTTTTATTTATATCTGCTTTGGAATGCATTTTTCTACCTAAAAATGTAATAAGTGATACTAACACTGTTTAAAAGAGCCTTTTAAAACCACGGCATATTTATATTCTTTATTTGTTATTTTCATTTAATACTTTCATCTAGCATTATAAAACATTTGATTTTTAAGTGACATTTAGGAAAATAGATAAGAGGATTATAAAATGACTTAAAGGCATAATCTTGAAAAGAAGTTATGACTTGAGGGAATTGAGTCAAATGCTGAAAATAATCCTACTTTTTTTACTCACCCATTCAACAAGTATTTATTAGGTACCTCATATGTGAGGTAATTTGCAAGATATTGAGAAAGATGGAAAAGAAATTAGAGAGATGGCCCAAACATTATGTGAAGCTCATTGTTCCAAAAGGTTAGACAAGGCCTGCTTACACGCAAATAACAAAAGAGTGAGGAGTAAAATACCAAAGCACCAAGACATTGCCTGTGCCACAGTGAGTCTGCAAATAGAGACTACAGCGGTACAGGAGAAATGAATGTCGTGGAAGAGAAGCTTTCTCAGAAGAAGTAGAATTTGAGTTATATTTTAGGCCAGGTAAGACTTTTTTTAAATTCATTAAGCAGCATGAACAATGACATCTAGACTGAAAATAAACATGAACTCCATTTCTACAATAACCAGTGCAAAAGGAGCAGATGACTCTAGTATGGAAAGTTTAGATATCCAGAAAGAAGGAAGGAGGAGGTTATTGAAAGGTGCCAGAAGGAAAGAAGGAGGGAGTATTGAAGGTGCCAGATAATGAAATGATTTAAAATTTAAGTATAGACAGTGATCTTAACCCTGTAGACAATGATAAGTTATTGCCAGTTGTATTCATTAGGGTTCTCCAGAGAAACAAAACCAGTAAGATATGCAAACGCGCGCGCGCACACACACATACACACACACAGACACACAATCATGCACCGCATAGTAACATTTTGGTCAATGATAAACCACATATATGAGGTAGGGCAATTAAATAGTGCTACATACCTCACTGATGAATATAACTACAGTCACCTTTGAAGTATTCCCATTGGCTATCTGGTGAGTGTTAGTATTACATCTTTTCTAATGGAAGATTGAACAAAGAACATTACCTAATCATACTCTCCTTTCCTAATCACAGGAACAAATATCAATACAAATAGTTCCTGTGGTAGAAATCAGCACTCACAGAGATTCCTGGATCTCTTTTTGCTCATGTGCTACCTTGAAATTAGTTGTAGCCATGTGACTTGCTTTGGCCAATGACAGGTGAGTGGTAGTGATGGAGATCACTTTTAGACCCAAGCATTGAATGTTGGGGCACGTGTTCTCCACACTCTCATTTTTGCCTCAGTAGATTTTGAAGCATCATATTGAAAAGGCAGATCCATAAGATGATGGAGACTTTGTTGGTCTGTGTCCCTGAACACATGAGGACAGCACACCCTTCTGATCCCCACAGTATGCAAGAGGAATAAATGCTTTCCACCACTGAGACTTCTGTGGTTGGTGATAGCCCCAATAAAACTAGTTTATCCTGACTGAAAAAAAATCCTCCTATTAACAAAACAAAAGTTTTTTGGTTTTTTTCTGTAATTCTAAGATTGCTAGAGAAAAGTTACTCTCTATGTAGGTTATTGCCTTCATATAGGTCAAGTTAAAATACACTAAAAGCTAAAAGGTTTATAGATCTTTTGGAGCTGAAGGACTAAAGCTGAATTTCATAATTTGTGTGCTTTTCTCCACTCCATTGACACCACAGTGTCTCTATATTTTTAGCATGCCTAAGGGAAATTATTGGTAGTTCTGCTCCTACTTTCTTTTCGAGAGAGGTGATTTGTTTTTATTTCATATTCATTTGCTCTAGGTTCAACATTAAGAAAAAGATATAAAGATCAATGGCATGCAAATGAAAAAAAGTTCACCTTATTCCAATACAGAAGTAAAAAGCCAATTTCAATTTTTTGTTTCTAAGAGTTGAAGTCAAGGAAAAATGATAGGAAAACCTGACCTGATTACCAGACCCTCTCCGATATATATTATTGTTTATTTTCATGAAATCTACTTTTAAATGTTCATTTTGCATGCAAATGCATAATGCTTTTTTTTTTCACTCAGTTTAACACACATCCTGGAATCCCCTGTGAGCTATCAGCCTGGGAGAACAGCCCTTTAAGATTCTGCCGTCTCTATTCACTGCATATACTGTAGCTTTGTACGTGTTTATTTTGCTAGTTATATGTGTTCAGGCTGGAATTCAAATATGTGATGCTCATTCTTGCTTTCCAAGGGAATTCTCCTGAGGGGAGAATAAACAATGTACATGTTTCTCTTTTTATTTGACAAAACCAAAAACAATC
The DNA here is from genome assembly GCA_963573935.1 of Arctocebus calabarensis. NCBI lineage: Eukaryota > Metazoa > Chordata > Mammalia > Primates > Lorisidae > Arctocebus > Arctocebus calabarensis. Next base: position 8,129 of record CAUYON010191485.1, read on the forward strand.
CTGGATTTAGACCCTTACAAGGAAATACGTTCCACACAGAGTAAGAGCAAAGGACTATCTTTGTTCCACTTCAAGCTTTGAATCTGACGTGCTTTTATTAAGAGGAAATGTAGACTGCATAGCGTCAACTCTAAAAATCAAATGGTCTTTCCTGCTCTTTTACCAGGCAGAAAGGACAGAGTATTTACAGATGAGTAAAATTTCTTAGCAGAGAAATGATGTTGCTGTGGTCATACTGTGTCTGTGAATCACGAATACAATCTTTTCCTGTGGGGACTTAGTTAAGAAAACCATGCATGTTATTGAGGGCAGGAAATGCCTAAAATGTTTAAAGGAGAAAAAAATAAACAGTTTAAAAACCTGTTTAGGGGAAAACTATGTGACTTGTAGAGAAATATCTACTTAAAGTTAAAGCTCTAATAAGGTTTCCTGGGCTCACAAGTGCATGAAGTTCATAACAATGTCCCCACCAACCAATTATGATTACTCTCTGCCTTTAATTACTTTTCAACTGATGTGGAACTCAAGATATTATCAGTCTCTGCTTTGCTGAGGTAGACAGCTGAGCAATACAGTATAGGACAGAAACTGAACCAAAAAAAAATATCCAGAATGATGAATAGAGAATGCTGCTTGAAAAAATTTTTAAATTTTTTGATACGGTCTTTGTCGGACATTTCCTCTCCTTGTCTGCTTGTATTTTCACTTTCGAGTTGATAGCTCCCGGACTGAGTTGAAACACGGTGATGTTTCTGCCATTCTCTTCGGAGTTCATTGTGACTTTTTTTCCTTTTTTTATCATCAGCGGAAATAGAAGAAGACTGAATTAAACAGGGGCTGCAGAACTTGCGAGTGCGATAATAATACAAATGGATTTTCTCTAACAGAGAAAAACAGCTGTCTCCATTATTTGAATGCTTCACCTTTCTCCATTCCATTAATTGGGTCTTTGATCACAAGCTGAGGTGGAGAGGCCCTGATAAGGAATAGGTTATTAGTAAAGTAGCCTAAAGGAATGAATTGGGCCTAGTACTTGCTGCAGAAGATGAGATAAACTCATAATGCCTGTGCATGTGAGTGGTGGCGAGTGATAGGGCCTCCAACTGCCCTGAACTGCTTGCAAAGGGAGAAGACCAATGCTCTAGTGCTATGATAGCTAATGCAGGATATAAACTTAGCTCCTGGGAATGGAATAGGATAAAAATTCCATAAAGAGTTTTCTGTAAATGGCTTACACTTTTATATCAAACTGTGACAGAGTAGTCCCTAAAAAAATAAAATAAAACAGTTTCTTGATCTCACTATATGTTGAACACAACTGGAGGCTTTCGTCTAAGAAGGAGGAAAAATGACTGTTAAATTTGTTCACCAAGACATTAATAAGAGCACCCTTTGAAGTGCGGTAAAGCTAAATTGGAGGAATTAAATTTGATTGAATCTAAGCCTGTTTATTTTTCATTTTTGCAGAGCGGGTGTTGAGTGATTTGTAATACTTCATTGGAAATCTTCAGGAACTTGCTATCATGTAATCCATTTTTTTGCTGAAGAAAACGACCACAGGGGACAAGGCCATATTGGTTTGTTGTTAATGTACTGGAAAGAGGTACTATGGAGAAAACAGTTAATATTAAATTACGAACACAAGGTTATCTTTCTGCTGCACATGCTCCACTGCCCTAGGCAGGGGTAATCTGTTAATAGCATTCAGCCAAAATGACACCATTAAGGAACTGAAGCTACACATCTTTTGCAAGCTGAATGATGTATAAAGCTGGTTTTCTATCATCCTAGATGCAATAAATTATCCATGCTGCTAAAAATTGATACAAGACAGAAGTTTGATAGAACTAGCACCCAGACATAAATGGAAGGCCAGCCTGACAGGAAAGGACATGAAGATGTGAATGCTGCTGCCAGGATGTTTTTATTTGTGGTTGTCTCTCCCCCTACCAGCTCTGATTCTTCAGGCTAAATTTAGGGGCCATGGTGGCAAATACACTATAGTGGCATTTCCATGGCAGAGAGCAAGGAAGAACAACAGAGAAAACAAATAACTCATACAATTATGTTGATGAGCACCTCGGAAAGGTTCACATGTCAGGTCTCCTTTGGGTGAACCATTGCATTTCAGCTGCAGTTTCTGATCGTCAATGCCCAAATATAAAGTGAAGGACATAATAAACGGCTTGCATCATAGAAGCATCTGATTGGCATGTGGTATATTGGGAAAACATCACCTGCTCATAATCATTGACCTTCACATTATTTGTTCCATCAACATGCAGATGGGAAAACATTGTAGGATTATTTCCAGTGATAGTTTTTCTCATTTTAAATTAATACAAATACTTAATAGACTGAAGGAAACACAAAGCACTTATTTTCTCTTGCACAGGTCTTCATTGTCAGAAAAAGAGATTTTCTAAACCACAATGGCCATACCAGTGGTTTCAGTGAAACCTTAAAATAATATACTAAATCATCATGTTACGTGTGTACCACGTTCTCTGGCACTGTTAGGCACTGGAGATGCAAAGATGAAAAGGATTCCCTCCCGTCTAACCTTACGATCTGGTGGAGACTCAGATAAATGCAACAGAATGCTACAATGACAGAGATTTGTAGGATGTCATAAGAGTTTGGAGGCAGGAAACCCTATCTGCAAGGGCAGTTGGGCTGGCTTCCCGAAAGAGGTGACTGGCACAAAGAGAACTTCTTTGACATTTTAGTATAGAGGAAATAAGCTGGATCAGTGAACCGACCATGGTTTTCATCACATTTCAGTACGGTAGAATTAGCAATATATGGATAACTACAGTGAAGCAAAGAAACCAATATCTACAAAGCACAGAGTTGAGGCCACATGCTGATTGAGGACAGCATATAAAGTGGAAGGTTCGTGTTGGCCTGGGCTCACCGGGCAGGAAAGTTTCTATTTGGCCTAGGGCATTATCCCCAGTCTCTCTCCTTCCCTCTTTGCTGCCAATTATTCACCAAATCCAATGTGTTCTATAGCTTATGTGTTAATAATGACTATAGTCCTTATTAACATGACTATAAAAATAATAATCTTCAACGTGTATCACTACTGTAGCCTTTTCACTGGTATCTCTGCCTTAGTTTTGCCTCTCTCCAATCCCTTCTCTAGAAGGAAACCAGAACAATCTTTCTAAAACAGAAATTGATCTGTCATTTTCCCATTTAAACCTTCCAGTAAGATCACTTGCATTAGAAAAGCTAAACTCCTTGATCTGGTTCCACTCAGTGTGTCCTGGCCCTGCTATCTCTGAGCCTCCACTCTGGTCACTATAGCCACTATTCTCTGCTCTGGGCTCTGATTACTGGACTTACCTCAGTTTCTTAGTTTGCCAACCTGTATCTACCTCTGGACCTTCAAATATTGCATTCTCTCACCACACTCATCATCTCATCCCTTCCCTTTCCTGGCTGATTTGAAATCATCATCCAGATTCTAGATCTTACCCTGACAACCAAATGTGGGGCTCATGCCCTTGTCCTTGCTCTTGTAGCACCCATTGTTTGGTAGCTTAGTAGCTTTGATGCCGCTGGGGAGTGTGTGTTGCAAGAGGGTGTCTTACAATGTGGCTATCTCATTCACATCTCATCCCCAGTCATCAGCACAGTGCCTGGCACCCTGAGCAATGAGCCTGTGCTGAACACAGAAAGAACAAGGTGGACAGCAAACAAACAGCAGCCTGGAGAAATGGGTGGGAGCAATCATAGGAAGATCATCGGGAATTTAGGAAGTACACTGAGGTCACTCTGATCTTCAGAGACATTTCTCAGGGACTGAGCTAGAGAAAACTGGGTGGCAAATGCAGTTGGGAACTGAATAAAGAAGGAAGCAGAGTGGTTTTTAACTGCAGTGTGATGACAGGTACTAAGCCTTTATCTAAAAAGGAGAAAGAAGGAGTAGTAAAGCTTATATAGCTGGGCTATTTTTCTTTGTAGTAAATTGTTCAAAATGCATTTGTATGTTCCATACATTTGCTGTATTTTTGCTAACCTTTGTACTGTATTTTGTACTATGTGGATATTTTGGTATTGCAAGAGGTCAATGTAATGTAGAGAGGTCATTTTCAATGCATTATACCAAAACTATAGCAAATGTCACAATGAGTCAATGATTAACAATTGATTGATGAAACAGCATTTTCTTAGTCCTTGTTCCAAAAACCAAAAGACAAAGGATGAAGGAGGATGTAGACTTGCAAAACATCCACAAAGGGAGAGAAGATTGAAAACTCAAGTGAACAGATGACTACAATAAAGTGTCGTAAGTGTTATGACAGGGTGCTATGTAGGGCAGGTACTAGGGAAATGAAACAAAGAATATTTCATAAGGGAGATGACATTTGAGTTGAATTTCAAAAACACAGGAACAATGAGGAAGGAAAGAAATAGGGAGAAAAAGGATATTTCAGTCAGAAGAAACAGCAAAGACAGAACATTGAAAGAGGCATTTTAAAGTTTAATGGACTGCTACTTGGACCTATCCAGAAATGCCCTGTGCTCGCTATATTATCTCATTACCCTGTAAGAATAGTTGCACTTGTCATACCCATCAGTGGTCCTGGTGTCCAATGCTTACTCTGTTCTAATACTTGTTTGTGTCAGCAGCAAGAACCTTCTCCTCTTCTCCAACACCACCCAGCTGCTCGTTAGTTCTTTCTGAACATAGAGCAGTTTCTTTCTTCCACATTTGCATTCATAGCACTCTCCTCTGACTGATGTACTCTTCCTCCAGACTGCCATTCCTTTTCCTCTATCTGTGATGCCCTCCCCCATGTTTTACTGTAATAAATACACTACATTCTTTTTTCAAGGAGCATCCATCAAGTGTCTCCAGACACTTAAAAAAGCATGACCTCTGGGGCCAGATGCCTTAGGTTGTGTATTCCCTATCAGATTTAGTAGTTACGTGAACTTAGACAATTCACTTAATCCCTCCATGTGCTCCAGTTTTTTCATCTATAAAGTGGGAATATCCATAATGACTTTCGTACAGAATTTGAAATATGAAACAATGCTTTGAAAACATCTGGAACATATTAATAACTCCAAATATTTATCCGTACTATAATTATCATCATGATGAACTGTTACTGTGAGCCAAGCTCTGCACTTAGATAACAAAGACATAAAAATGCATAAAACTCAGATCTTGCCATGAAAAATTTCAGTCTTCTTAAAAGCGTACCTATAACCAGATAGTAGTGAGTGTGGATTGTTAAGTAATACGCACAAGGTGACAATTGACTTTCTGAAGAAGCAAGAGTTCTCTACATTTTATAGAAACATTGACATGGATATTCAAATTTGTCTGAAATCTTCACAAAGGACCACCAGCTATTTTCACTCAGTCTACATAAATTTGTCACTTAAATGTCAACATAAATCACAAGAACCTAGTATAAAATGATTGTTGCAGCTGAGTATTAAATTTAGTCCTGAGAGCAGGCACTCTTACAATCATAGACTTCCAAGTGGGAAGGAACCACTCACAGGCTCTACGGTACATTACAGATGAGGAACTTTTACTCTGCCCCCAGTGGTTAAGTCCTTGAACTAGGGTCACGCAGTGCATTAGTGACAGTGTGGAATATAGGACCTACATTTTCCCAGTCCCAGTTCAGCTTGTTTACCATAACTGCACGGCCATACCTTTGCTTTTGTTCTTTCATTGCCATTATTTGTCTTACAACCTGTATAAACTTCTGTATCTCTAAGAGAAGTTAAAGGTGGCTTTCCACTCTAATGCTATTTGTTGGACATTCTGATGTCCTCCTCTTGGCTTGGGTCAACCCATGCATTCTTCAGTGTCTGAAAGATATCTCCTGTCCTCAGAATAGCCAGCCCTGAGGGTACCAGTCCAAAATGACTCTTCCCTTTCCAAGGTCATTGTACTGAATTTTCTGAACTCTCCTTGTGGCACTTCATTGCTGTCTGCACAGTTCTATGTTTCATGTCTTTCCCCTAGATTGTCTTACATGCATAAGTGTTTGCAAGTGAAAGCACTAATCATAAGGTACTTGCAAGGAGCCTGACACTGTGCCAATAGGCATGCAGGATGCTCAAATGCATGTTGAATGGAGCTGACTTTAATTCAAGTATGCCTTCTTCAAGTCCTAAATTTTGGGAGTAGCTTTGACAGTCTCATTTTGCAATATTAGTAAAAATTGGGCTTTCATGTCAATTATTTATAAAATTAAAAACTAAGAAAAAAAAGTTGAGGACTTTTTTTTTCCTTATTGGCTTTTCAGTCTTGGGTTTTTGTCCCCTATCCCCACCTTGATAATACAGCCCCTGCAGAAATAATTTCTTTGACTAAATAAAGAAAATTGTACATTCTATGTGCTACATTTTTTCTCTCTTAGGTTTACACAGCCATGCATTATGCCTGAAACAGTTTTCCTTCCTCCTGAAAGTATCTTCATTCTTAAAATCTGCACTCAGATGTGTCTATGAGTCTCTCTTATAGTCTCTTAAGTACCATCTTTTCCTCCCCCTAATACCAACCACACAGAACTAGAACTGTGTGCTTGGGGGTCTCGTTGAGAGTAGACTGTAAGCTCCTTAGAGGCAGAAATGGCTTCCTAGTCATTATTTTGTCCCTTGTGTCTAGTACAGATCAAGGCACATTCTACATGTACAGTAAATATTTGATGAGTGTGTGAACAAAGTTGTACTTTATAGTGTATGGATGGGGACTGTGGCAGTGTGGGACAAGCTTTTCACATTCTCTTCTTGGGATATTACATTATTATACAGAAGGCAGTAAAATTGTACTTGGATGAAAGATAGCTTCGACTATCAATCAAAATTAGCAAATTTGATTGCTTTATTAGTGATAAGTAAACATGGCTCTTCTTTACATCACTATAGTACTTATTTTCATAAAGGCAATTGGATTGTTAAAGTTCTTGGGGTTTAAATCAAAAGAAGCTACCAGCTTACCAATCTACTGATACTCCCAAAGCTTTAGAAAGTAAATGCAGGGGGGGAGTGATGGCATCTTTCTTTCATCTTTCTAAATCTTTATTCTTTGTAAAATGGACATACTGATAATTTTCATTTGTTAGTTTCCGACCACCTAATGTGTCTGTATGCAAAGCGGAGTTATTTTTTAGTTTTTGTGATCAGGGATAATACAATGTTCTCACAATATACCATTTTTTAATACAATATGGCCTGTTATTATTATTTCCCTTTTACCATATTAACAGTAGTGGCATGCTCATGTCAAGATTTTTTTATTTGCTTTTTAAAAAAAAATCTGATTCCTTGTTCTACAGGGTAATAGAAAGGTTTGAATCTCTGCTTTCCTTTTCCTTTGTCCTGCTGGCTCTTGCTTCTAATTACTTTGTCACATCTGTTTTATCAGGGTGTAGAGGAATGGACACCATGCTTGCAAAGGACAGTTACTGATTCTTATCACATTAAAAGGAAATGCTGAGTCTCCTGGGAAGCCAAGAGACGTTTTGTGACTTGGGGGAAATCCCCCAAGTACCTCAGTGTTCCAGAATGAGATAAGATCAGTCACTCACTTTGTGTTAAACATTGATGCTTAGTAGTTCTTCATGAGGGTTGTGGGGAAAGAACATGTGAGGAAAGAGCACGTGGCAATCCTTATGCATGCAGCCCTCATATGTAATTACCTTAACTGTCCACACCTGTTGTATATGTCATTACCTTAACTCTCCATGCTTGTTGTGTATAACCTTAATAAATAGCCATTGTGGAGGGGGCCCTGGGCTACCCTACACTTAAGGTTACCCTGCCTCCCTCAGGCTTGTACTTCTAATCCATGTCATGCCTGGTTCCTTCTTGTGGCTACCGAGACCAGGGCCTCAGAGGTCATGGCATCTAGTGCAGACAGCAGGATATGGCAGGATACAACAAAACACTGGGGACATAGACCAAAGGGGACAAAGGACACTTGGAAGTAAGTGAAGCCTTTGGTAGACAGCAGGAGGAAGTCTCAAAGGGAAAGTCTGCTCAGAGAAAGCAGGACCCTTGGCCATACTAGAAACAAAGGAACTCCACTCAGAATAATTGGGGCCTTTGGTAAATAATAAGCAAAGATATTTAGAGAAAATAATGAGTAACTTACTGTTTGGGGAGTCATGAGAATTAGAAATTGAGGAAGAAAGGTATGTTCAAGCAGAATTTGAAAGTGAGGAAAATAGTGAGGTTCAGTAGGAACCTGGACCGGAGGAGAACTGGGAACCAGGAGCATGAAGGTTTTTCTGGTCCTTCCTTGGGGGAGGGAGTATGTGACACAGACATGAATAAGCAAGAAAATACCCCAATGTCCATTACGGCAGCTCAGATTAAACAGTTGGAAGACCAGTTGAATAGTCTCATAGTTGGAAATGTTAACGTAAATCAGCCAACATTGCCCTCCGTGCCTCCCTATGTAGATGAACCACCTGTGACTTCTGTTATGCAGGCTGTATTAGAAGGGTGCAAGATGGTGACTTTGGGAGGACATTGGGGGCTTTTTCTGGTCACAGTTACTGATATTCCTCCTGATCCACAGTACACTCAAGGGGGCCAACATTTTGATCGCCATATGATCACTTTTATGGTTCTGAAAGATTTAAAACAAGCTGTAACACAGTATGGCATGCAGTCCCCATTTTTGAAAGGTCTGTTACAGGGACTTGAACAAAAGCAGCAACTCATTCCTTATGACTGGGACATGATAGCCAGAACTGTTCTTGAATCCAGATAGTATTTACAGTTTAAAACTTGGTGGAAAGAGAAGGCTGACCTGATGGGTCATCAAAACCAGCAGAAAGGAGTTTCTATAACATTGGAACAGCTCATTGGGTCTGGCCAGTGGCTGGAGATTCCGAGACAACTCCAGTATGATGATACAGCTATTGTACAGACAAGGTTGTGCTGTCTTTGGGCCTGGGAAAAGGTTCAGGCTTCTGGAGATATCTTGAAATCTTTCATTAAGATAATGAAATCAGGAAATGAACCTTATACTGACTTTTTAGCTCGATTGAAAACTTCAGTTGATAAAGATGTTGCTCAACCAGAGTTCAGAGACATGCTTCTCAAACCTTAGCATTTGAGAACGCTACCTCTGAGTATCAAAGGCTTTACGTCCTCTGAGAGCACAAAATGCTCTCTTAGAGGAATACATACGGGCCTGTGCTGATGTAGGAACGGAACCCTACAAAGCTAATGTTCTTGCTACTGGTTTAAAAGAAGGGTTCAAACTGCAAAATGTTAAATGTAATAATTGTGGAAAGATAGGCCATATGAGGAGTGTTGGAAGGGGAAGATCAATGGGAGAATCAATGATCAAAAAACACAAAGCAAAGGGAAGCCCCTAGGTTGTGCCCCAGGTGTAAGAAGGAGCTCCATTGGGCCAATGAGTTCCACTCTCAATTTAATAAGAATGGAATACTTTTACAGCAGGAAAACTGTCAGTCAGGCCCAGCCTGGGGCCCACATGCAAAGAATATGGGTCTGGAGACCTACCCACTCAACAGCAACTTAAGCCCTTCCAATCCCTTTTACATACCACCCTGGCTAGTGCTGCTTTAGATTTACCAGCATGTGACAATGTTCTTTTGCTTTCCAACATGGAAGTAAAGAAATTAAAAACAGGAATATGTGGTCCTATTCCCCCAGATACTGTTGGGTTATTGTTAGGAAAAGTAGCTTCACATCTTATGGAGTGTCTGTCGACACAAGTGTTATTGGTAGTGACTTCTTAGGGGAAATACAGATCATGATTTTGGTAAACCAACCAACTCAAATTTTATCTGGACAAAAGATTGCTTAATTGCTACTCCTGCCCCCTGTTAAATCATAAAGTACTGGTAAAAAACACACTAGTAGTCTCAGCAGTACAAATGGTATTTTTTGGCAAACATCCATTGATAAGAATAGGCTTCAATTACTCACTTTGAAGGATAAATCCTTTACTGGCCTGTTAGATACTGGCACAGATGTTTCAGTCATGGCTGTAAATCTGTGACCCAAGAAGCGGCCGAAATAGATACTCGATGTTACTTTTACAGGCATAGGAACTTTAAATTTAGTCTTTCAAATTACATTCCCTTTACCTTGTTTGGGACCAGATAATCTAAATGCCCAAATTCAACTATACTTAGCTGATATTGCTATTAACTTGTGGGGTTGAGATTCAGCAATGGAAAATTGTAGTAACTATACATCCTCTCATACTAATTCCTTTCAAATGTAGAGGCGACTGCCTCAAAATGTGCTCTCAAGCTATCTTGGAAGAGTAATAATCCAGTGTGGGTGGAGCAGTGGCCATTAACTAAAGAAAAACTGAATGCCTTACAATTTTTAATTCAGAAAAAGTTAGAGTAAAGACATATTGAGCCCTCTACCAGCCCTTGGAATTCTCTTGTTTTCATTGTAAAAAAGAATTCAGACAAATGGACAATACTTACTGATCTTCGCAAAGTTAATGAAATGATTGTTCCTATGGGTCCCCTGAAACCAGGACTTCCTTTACCCTCCATGATCCCTTCAAATTGGCATCTATGTGTCATTGACTTAAAAGATTGTTTTTTCAGTATAAACTTGCATCCTAAAGACCAACCACCTTTTGCCTTTACTTTATCTTCCTGTAATCAGCAAAGACCCTATCCACATTTTAAGGGGAGAGTTCTGCCACAAGGTAGGTTAAATAGTTCAACTTTGCGTCAGCATTTTGTTGATCAGCTGTTACAGAAAATTAGGAAAAAAATTCTACAGCCTACATCATTCATTATATGGATGACATTTTATTTGCACACCAAAGTTTAGCTGTTTGCAAAACATATTTAAACAAGCTGCATTTACCCTCAAATCTTATGATCTTCAAATTGCTCCAGAAAAAATTCAAACTAAATCCTCCTATAATTATTTGGGATACAAATTGACTCAAACACAAATTCTCCCACAACACATTAATCTTAGGTTAGATTTCTTATCTACCTTAAATGATTTCTAAAAACTGTTAGGTCATATTAATTGGTTACTTGCAACTTTAGGAATACCAACCTATGCCTTAACTAATCTTTTTAAAATCCTAGAAGGACCTTTGGACTTAAATAGTCCTAGTTCACTTATTCCAGAAGCAAAGAAGGAACTGCAACTAATTGAAAAAGAGTTTGCCTCAGAAGAATTAGATCAAATTGACATTAGATTACCAATTCAACTGATAATTATAGCCACTTCTCACTCTCCAACTGGAGTTATTTATCAAGAGAATGCCCTTTTAGAGTAGCTATGCCTTCCTAATAAAACTGTACAAAAATTACAAAAATATTTAGACAAAATTTGCGAGTTAATTGCTAAAGGCAGAAAGAGAATTTGCCAATTTACAGGCTATGACCCTTGTTCTATCATTGTTCCTTTTACAGAAAAGCAAATTCAACTCAATTTTCAATTATCTTTGCCTTGGCAAATCACTCTTGCATCTTATGTAGGCTTAATTACTAATGAATATCTTTATGACAAAAGATTTCAATTTCTAAAACTTATTTCCTGGATCCTTCCTTATATTTTCAAAAACTCACCAATTACAGATGCTATCACTTTTTACCTAGATGCCAACAAGCATAGCAAGGCTGGATACACTGATGGTAATAACTCAAAAGTTGTTCAAAGTCCTTATACTTCTGTCCAAAAGAATGAAATATATGCTATTCTTATTCTACTCCAAGACTTTCATTGTCCTACGAATATGGTGATGGACTCTCAACATACATGCTTTGCTGTTAACCACCTAGAAACACAACTATTACTTCCACTGATGACATTTCTTCTCCTTTTCAATCTATCCAGAGACTCCTTAGACACCATGTTCATCCTATATACATTACTCATATTAGAGCACACACCATTCTACCTGGTCCTATGACTTCACTAAATTCACAAGTAAATCAAGCCCTTGTTGATACTGTTCAAGAAGCATCTACTTTTCATTCCTACACACATGCTAATGCAAAGATGCTTCGTGAGAAATTTCATCTTAAAAAACTCAGTCACAGCAAATTCTTTCTAGTTTCCCTGCTTACTCCAAAATACATGTTCCCTCCTTTCATGAAGGTACCAACCCTAGAGAAGAAATGGCAAACCAAATATGGCAAGTGGATGTGACTATCATCTCATCCTTTGGTAAATTAAAATATGTTCATCATTCCATAGATACTTTTTCTCATTTTTCTTAAGCAACAGCTTTACCTGGAGAAAGGGCTCACCATGTCATTCAATATTTATTAGAATGTTTTCATTTTATGGGACTTCCTAAGTCTATTAAAACTGACAATGCACCATCTTATTCTGCTCATAAAATAAATAACTTTCGGGCGGCGCCTGTGGCTCAAAGGAGTGGGGTGCCTGCCCCATGTGCCGGAGGTGGCGGGTTCAAACCCAGTCCCAGCCAAAAAAAAAAAAATTAAATTAATTTCTATCTTTTTGGAATATTCAACTTTCTCATAGTATTTCCTATAATTCTCAAGGTCAGGCCATTATTGAATGATATCACAAAATGCTAAAAGATACATTGTTTAAACAGAAAGGAGGAGATGGAACATGCCCCTTGAATAACAGTCTTAGATATATATATGTTCTGTTTACTCTTAAATTTTGAATCTCAACAATGATGGAAACACAGCTGCTGAACATCACTGGACATCTCTTACCCATTCACCGCCTTCTCAAATATAGCAACCTATTTTCTATAAGAAACCCAATTTGTCTGAATGGGAACCTGGTTATGTGTTACATTAGGGTTGATGCTTTGCTCAAATCATTACAGAACTGCAAGAAAAGCAGTGGTTACTCGCCCCCTGGATTAAGCCTTGATATGAGAAAAAGACCTCAACAGCACTTTGACAAATCCGCCCTCACTGATCTCTTTAATAACATGAGCATCAAGTGGACAAACAGATGTCATCCTCTCCCAAGAACCATTAACTCCACTTTTCCTTCCTGGAGTCAAATTAAAAAACTATCATCAGTGGCTGAAGATTTAGTGAAACATCAAGGTAAACCTCTAACAGCAGACTTTTTGATCCTGGCAATGATTGCACTAGTGTTGACAAAGGTAAATGCTGCTACAAAGAATTTCACTTATTGAGGCTATATCCATAATCCTCCCCTTAACAGAACAATAACTTAGATTAACCCTATCATTTCTATTTAAGTCCTGACAGTCGTTACCTTCAACCCATTCCCACTGCATGATTTTCTCTTATACATAATAGTATTAAAACAAATAAAAACCATACTGCTCCTCCAGACTTCAACTTGGAAAGGGTATGACACTACCCTTTCCCCACCTAACATTCCAATCTGCACTATGCCTTTTGCTACCCATTTATAATAGGTGCAATGGACAATGGGCAGAGGCAAGAAACCTTGGACATTAGTTAATACTTTTTTATGGAAGCATCATTGATTGGAAACCCCATGGATTGGCCCAAGACAAACAGGTGGAGAAATGCATTGGTTTTTGTAAGAACAACTACCATAGCAAACCATTCCCATATTGTTTGGCATGGAGGAGACATGTCTACCCCTGTGCCTAGCCTGGATGGAACAACATAACATCATTTTTAGATTTTACAACAGCATATACCCCAAACCTTTATTAAATAATTGCAATCTCTGGCACAGGAACTGAAATTAAAAAGCATTTCCAATAGTGTTACTAATTTCTCTTTTTTCCTTCTGTGAAAGCCCTCCCTGGCACCACTGGTATAATTCTGTTAATTACTATATGTGCCCTCTTGTTCTTTTGCCTAGCAAGCAGAGGAGCTGCTAGACGAGAAGAACTATTGAAAGGAGCAGTGGCTATTTTTGTCCTTAGCCTACCTAAAAATGTCTTAAACAAAAATGGGGGATATGTAGAGGAATTGGACACCAGGCTTGCAAAGGACAGTTACTGATTCTTATCACATTAAAAGGAAATGATGACAACAGGACAGTCTCCTGGCTAGCCTAGAGACATTTTGTGACTTGGGGGCAGTCACCCAAGTAACTCAGTGTTCTGGAATGAGATAAGATCAGTCACTCACTAGTAAACATGTGTTAAACATTGATGCATATTAGTTCTTCATGAGGGTTGTGGAGAAAGAACACCTGGGGAAAGAACACGTGGCAATCCTTATGCATGTAGCCTTCATATGTAATTACCTTAACTCTCCACACCTGTTGTGTATGTCACTATCTTAACTCTCCATACTTGTTGTGTATAACCTTAATAAATAGCCATTGTGGAGGGGGCTCTGAGGTTAGTCCACTTACCTCAAGCTTGTACTTCTAATGCGTGTAATGCTTGGTTCCTTCCTGCTGCAAATGACACCAGGGCCTTAGGGGTTGTGACTTCAGAGTTTTTTCCAATATCTATTTTTAAGGGTTTTTTTTTTTAAATTAATAAGAAATGCAAAGATACGGAACTGAACTTTAGAGGATTTCTTAAATGCCTATATTCTTTTCAAATATCTGAAACTACTTCTACACTTACTTTTAAAGTAGTATTTATCTTCAAGAAAATTTCTCCATCATGTTTCTGGCCAGGAGCATTTAGGTCAAAACCTGTCAAAGTCTCCATGTTTCTGTCAGGAGGGAGGATTAGTCACCCATTGTTATTGTGGAGAACAGTGAATAAGTTAATGCTTAGAAGAATTTTGAATACTCCAGTAAAAATCAGCTTGGCAGAACTGTGATTGGCAGACCTGTGAATGCCAGGTAAATGCAGCCTGCATTCTGCCCACTCCTCTAAAATTTACAAAAGGTAGATCATAGCTGAAGGCAGGACTCAGGAGCAGTGTTGCTCAGAAACAAATTGTACACCTACTCTAGTGACTGTTCCAAGGACCCTTTGCAACTCCTGCTCATCCTTGCTGAGCTCTATGTTTCAGTGTTTTCATCAAGCATTGAAACTGAAACATATACAATATAGAAAATATTTATATTTTCATTTACCATGCTTAATAAGATATTCAGTTTCTGCAAAGTAGATTCTAAGATAAATTTTTGAGTCAGGAAAATCTGAAAATCCACACCCATTTGTTTCATCCTTTCTCCTACTTAATGGTATTCTCACTCTTCCCTAATCCACTTTAGTTACTTGTCCTACTATCAAGGTTTTCTATAGCTGTTCACATTCTTAATTAGGAGCAAAGCTCAAGAGTGCTTTTACAGAACCATTCATAACAAAATGTAAGATCAATGTTTTATAACTCCTAAGCACATTTATAATCAAAACTTATGACAAAGCAATTCTCTAATTATGGCTTCTTAGGAATCAAGGAACAGATCTACTGGACTACTAGCTACGGCAGAGGGATATAAAGTCTGAAGATGGATGCTCTGGGCTGGGTTCTCAGCTTTAGTATTTAATAGCTGTGTGGATTTGGACCAGTTATATCACTTCTCAAGAAAGCTGTTAATAACTGTGATCAACTTTCTATAAACATTAATTATCAAGTAGTCGATAATGTTGTTCAAGTCTTCTTTATCTTTATCAGGTTTTGTTGCATTGTTTTAATATCTGAGAGAGAAGTATGCCTATGGCTCAGAGAGTAGGGTGCCGGCCCCATATACTAGGGGTGGCGGATTCAAGCCCTTCCTCAGCCAAAACTGCAAAATAAATAAATAAATAAATAAAATCTTCACCTACAGTCTTGGAGTTATTTTGCATTCATTTGTATTATATCAAATATGTATTTTGTATATTTTGAGGTGACACTTTTAATTCTATACATGGTTACAATTTTTTGTCTGATGAATTGTCCATTTTTTAAAATTTTAAAACATTACAGGGGTATAAATATTTTTTATTACACAGATCACTTTTATAATGCTTGAGTCACAGTTATAAGTGTATGGTTGCCTAGACAGTATTTATTATATTCTTAAGTAGATTTTTGCCAATCTTCTCCTCCCACCTTGCTTGATTTACATAAGTTTTATTTTCCCCTAAGCACATGCATGCTTTTCTAATTAGTTCTAATTTAATAGTGAGCATATATACAAATGGCCAACAAACATATAAAAAAAAATAACTCAACATCACTAATCATAAGGCAAATACAAATTAAATCCACAGTGAGATATCACCTTACTCCTTTAGAATGACTTTTATAACTTAGTCCAAAAAAAATAGATGCTAGCATAGATGCAGAGAGAAAGGAGTACTTTTATACTATTGTGGAACTGCAAATTAGTATAATTTCTATGAAAAACAGTAAGGAGATATCTCAAAGAACTAAAAGTAGACCTACTCCTTGATCCAGCAATCCCAGTATTGGGTGTTTATTCACAGGATAAGAAGTCATTTTATCAAAAAGACACTTGCACTTGAATGTTTATAATAGCTTAATTCATAATTGTAAAGTTTTGGAATAAACCCAAGTGCCCATCAATTCATGAATGGATTAACAAAATGTGTAATATATGTATATATACACACACACTATGGAATACTACTCAGCCTTTTGCAACAATTTGGGTGGAACTGGAGGCCATTATTCACCTAAGTGAAATATCTAATGCAGGGGTCCTCAAACTACAGCCTGTGGGCCACAGGCTGCCCGCCGAAGATGTTTATCCAGCCCACTGGGTGTTTTTGCCTCCACTGCCCATCCTGTTTAGCAGCAGAGTCATCCTGGGCCTCAAAATCTGTTAGCAGAAAAGCCATTGGTTGCATTCCCAAACAAAACATGTGTGGACTCATTGGAAAAGTTGCAAAAGGAGTTCCAGTTTAGATTTAAAGAGCTTCATCTCCGTGAACAGGACATACAGCTTTTCCATAACCCATATTCTATTGACATTAAAAATGTTGAGGTCAGTCCCTGAAGTCACTGCTCAGCCTCCAGCACCACCTTGGGCCAGCCTCTCCTGCAGGCGGGAGCTAGGTGCTGCAGGGTGCAGCAGGGGTGGCTGAGTGCTCTTGTGGCTCAGGCTTTCTGGCTTCTCCATGGGGGTGGCTTGCAGTGCCTGGATGCTCTAAGAATGTTTCCACTGTTGTTTGGAGGACACACACAGTGGTATTCAGAATTTCTGGAGAATTGCCTTTGTGAGAAGCTGGAAGTATTTCTTTAAATTCCATCTCTTAGTTTTTCAAAGAAACATCAAGAAACCATGAACAATATTAGTAATGAAGACTTTGCCTGCCACTTGCTTGATGAAGGTTTTACTGCCAAGGACATTCTGGACCAAAAAATCAATGAAGTTTCCTCTTCTGATGATAAGGACGCCTTCTATGTAGCAGAGCTCAGAGATGTTCTGAAGAAACTCTAAAGATGGTGAGGCAAGAGAGTAAAAGCAGAGCTAAAGATCTGTCCTGGCCACTCTGTATAGGCATTAGCCAAACAGTCTGTAACACTCCCACCTCTACTGTAGTAGATGTCTCTGTTATCTATATATCCTGCCCTTGGAATGTGCTGGGCCTAGATAATAACCTTGTAACTTCCTTAGCCTTCCCTCGCCTTTGAAGACAGCTAGCCCACCCGGTGTCAAGGGTGCGGGCAAATCTGTCCTTCCCTTGAGTCCCACAACTTTCATGTTTGTCACATCCCTCACATCTTTTATGACTTTCATGTGCATCCTAGCCCTATAAAGTGTATAAAAAAAGGCAAGAGATTGAGTCGGTGGGCTTGGTTTTTAGGATGCTAGTCCGCTGAGTCTCCCAGCTGGAATAAACTCACCACTTCCTCTATCAACTGGTGCCTGGAGTCTCCTGTCTGCATCAGTTTTCCTGCTACAATGGCTAAAAGCTCTTCCTCGTGTCACTCCCTTTTAGGCAGTCAAATGTAATGACAGTAGAGTCATTATGAAGACCCTCACTGCCATTGGAACAGGTTTTGACTGTGATAGCAAGACTGAAATACAATTGGTGCAAAGTCTCAGGGTGCCTCCAGAGAGGATTACCTATGCAAATCCTTGTAAACAAGTGTCTCAAATTAAGTATGCTGCCAATAATGGGGTCCAGATAATGACTTTTGACAGTGAAGTCGAGTTGTTGAAAGTTGCCAGAGCACATCCAAAGGCCAACTTGGTTTTGCAGATTGCCACTGATGATTCCAAAGCAGTCTGTTGACTCAGTGTTAAATTTGGTGCCACCCTCAAGACCACAGACTTCTTTTGGAATGGGCAAAAGAGCTAAATATTGGTGTCAGCTTCCATGTAGGAAGTGGCTGTACTTCTCCTGAGACCTTCATGGAGGCAATCTCTGATACCTGATGTGTCTTTGACATGGGAGCTGAGGTTGGTTTCAGCATGTACCTGCTTGATG
>CAUYON010191492.1:0-22083 GCA_963573935.1 Arctocebus calabarensis
AAGACTGGGAGAGAAACGGAGAGAGCTTCTCTCTCCCCACTAGAATTTTCTCCCTCTAACAGATGCCTTAATGTTTTCTGTATTCTTTTCTTTCTTTTCTGTGAATAAATTCTGTCTTACAAAAAAAATAAAAAAAATAAATAAAAGAAAATTGAGCATGGGCATTATTTCAGTGGGGGAAAAGATAGGAAAATGAATGCTAAGGCAAGAACCAATTAAAAAGGATATTATTGAGACACAGGCTGGGAACAAGAGATACTGCTCAGCGTCTGGAAAGGAGGGTCCAGGTCCAGACTGTCTTGTACATCTAGTTCTGGCTTTTGGGGTGTTGGCAGTGGACCCATCTTAAAGAACACTTCCTAGGGGGGGAAATACATATCTGGACCTTTCTTTGATAAATTATATACTTGAAATGATTATTCACTTATAAATGTATTCCTTCACTATTTATTTAACTACTAAATGAAGTGTGATATTATAGAGACATAACAATGGACTACTTTTCTAACTTTTTCTCTCTAAAGCTTGCAATGTGTTAAGATGGACATGTTAACTCATGCAGAAAGAAGATAACTATTTCATACCTATCTAGTAATTATATTTGGCAGTTCACATCAATTTTCCAATTACAATTTATTTAATCCTTACAATATTCCTAGGAGACACCTATTATCATCCTCTGTCTTTTCTAGATAAAGAAACTATGAGTCCAAGAAGCTCAATTTGCATCTCAAGTCTGTAAAACTGGAAAGATGCAAAACATAAATGCATAATCGCTACTCTCTTGTATAACACAGCAGTGTTGTTTACAGATGCTGCGTCCATCAAAACTGGATACACAGTGTAGTTGAGAAAAAAAGAAACATGTCCAGATCCACATGGTAGTAAAGGCAAACCAGAAAGGCTCACAGAGGAGCAATTTAGGATATGAAGACTAAACTTTAATAGCAAGCACTTTATTCCATATATGTCTATCCCACCTTGGAAATGGGATATATAGTGAAGTTCAGGGAACCCCTGTCCCCTGTTTGTGGGACTGTAAATTAGTGCCGCCTTTTTATAAAAAAGAAACAGTGTGGATGTTCCTCGGAAAATTAAAAATAGAGCTTCCATATTATTCATCAATCCCTCTTCTGGATAGAGACCCAAAAGAAGTGAAATGAGCACTTCTCAGAGACATCTGCATGCCTATGATTATTGCAGTATTATTCACAATAGCCAAGCATCCATTAAAAATTGAGTAAATAGGCTCAGCGCCTGTGGCTCAGTGGGCTAAGGCACCAGCCATGTACACCTGAGCTGGCGGGTTCGAATCCAGCCTGGGCCACCAAACAACAATGACGGCTGCAACCAAAAAATGGCCGGGTGTTGTGGTGGGCGCCTGTAGTCCCAGCTACTTGGAAGGCAGAGGCAAGAGACTCGCTTAAGCCCAAGAATTGGAGGTTGCTGTGAGCTGTGATACCATGGTACTCTATCCAGGGTGACAGCTTGAGGCTCTGTCTCAAAAAAAAAAAAAAATTGAATAAATAAACAGATTATAGTATACATACATATTATATAGAATGGAATATTTCAGCCTTAAAAAGAAAGAGCTCCTGGTATTTGCAACAACATGAATAAACACAAAGTAACCTTATGCTAAGTGAAATAAGCCAGATACTGGGAAGAAAAACAAAAAACTGAATGATCTCACTTATTTGTGGAATCTAATAAAAAGTCAAATACATAGAAACACAGAGTGAAAGGCACAGAAGTACTGGGGACAAGGAAGGGCAGATGGAAAGAAATGGTCCAAGGAGTTAAAGTTATAGTTAGGTAGGAGGGATAAGCCTAGAGGTCTACGGCATAGCATGATGACTGTACTTAATAACACTGTATCGCATAATGGAAATTTTCTAAGAAAGTAGATATTAGGTGCTATTGCCTCATAAAAATGGTAACTGTGTGAGATGATGGATATGTCAAATTTTTTTACTTTAATGCTAATTTTACCATGTAAATACATATGGAAACATGCTGTATGCCTTAGATTTATACAATAAAAAATCCTGATCTAGAGACAGTAAACAGTAGAGACAGTAGAAAAATTACAATTAGAATCATTTTCTTTTATCACCCTTTGGTCTTCCCATGAACCTCTGAAAAGGTGTCATACTGATATCTTAAAAACTGAATCGACATTAGGTTTGTAATAAACAATTCAGGCCTCATGTACTTCTAAAGCTTCCTGTGAAGGAGCAACAATGTGGATCTTTGGTAGGTTTTTGAATTTTAAACTTCATCAGTGGCTGAGCCATGAGAGCAAGGCAACATCTGAAATATTGCCGGGAGGAAAGCAGTCATTGCTAGGGTGCATTGCTAATAAAAAGCAACCCTTATCTTTAATGAATGAATGGCAACCATGATGGGGGAGGGGGGGTTGGGCATCTTGGTGAAATCAGCCATAGGTGAGGTGTAGACCCAGCTGTCAGCACCTTCCAAGAGAATGGACAAAAGACTCACAATGATGGTGGAAGAAGAATGATAAAGAATTACAATCAACAAAACCTAAATGTTCTAGAATTCTACAACTTAAGAATATGAACAAAAGGCTCAGTATTCCTTTTGAGCTGAGTCTAGAATATATATATGAAAAAAACTCAGATGGAACAAATTAAGTATTTCTTCTAAACTCATTGAGGGGGTTAAAAAAAAAGTTAGAAGTTGTAGCAGGTTAGTAGTTCAGAATTAAATATTCTGAATGAAATCTGTGGGGAGAACGAATTGGCATTCCTTTAGAATCAATTACTTCTATTTTCCAGGAAAATACGTAGGGCA
This sequence comes from Arctocebus calabarensis, assembly GCA_963573935.1. Lineage (NCBI taxonomy): Eukaryota > Metazoa > Chordata > Mammalia > Primates > Lorisidae > Arctocebus > Arctocebus calabarensis. Next base: position 2,818 of record CAUYON010191492.1, read on the forward strand.
TATCATTTGGATTATGATGCCTTAATAGAAGAATTTAATACCAGGGCCATCATACTATACCATGTTCATATTTAATTGCATGCAGTCACACCAAATTGGAAGACTCTGTACCAACTGTCCTTTTTTCTCTTAGATAAACTAAGTCTCTACAGCTGCTATGCCTTAAACAGAGTTGATGTGCTGAGTTTTATTAGATTGTAAAAACAGAAACTAAACCAGATAATTAACTAAATATAAATGGAATAAAGACATTCCCATCCTAAAATGTGTTCCTAGAAAATGGAGAGTAAGACAAATTGTGGCAAAGGAGGGTAAACATGTGTTCCTATGAGGCTGTGCTCATCTGCTCCAACCTGCTTCTGCAGCTGTAAAAAGCATTTGCATTGAGTGAAGATGGTGAGCTGATGGCATTTCCTTAGGAAAGTGTGAATGCATTCCAGATCTTTATTTCAAATATAGCAGGGAGAAAAGGAATAAATAGTTTTACTGGCCACAGAATAGAGACTAAGAAAATGAATCCTTAAGTACCACCTGGATTTCTAATGCCCTGGTATTTGCCAACATCACTTCACTTAAAATTATTGGATTTCCCCCCCAATATTCAGAAGTCGCTTATTTCATTATTCTTGTATAAGTAATCAGATAACAGAGACTCAATAATAATGAAATAATAATAAACTAAATAATAATAGACAAGAAATATTTATTGAGCCCTTACTAGGTTCCAGAAACTGTGCTAAATGCTTTACACACACACACTCATTCATTTAACCTCTCAGCAACTCCGTCACACAGGTATGACAATTATTTATCAAAACACTTACGTTATTTATCAAACACTTTGTATTTGTATTTATCAAAACATTATTTATCAAAAACACTTACAGTCATCAAGCTAGTTTACAGAAAATATCTGTGACTTTCTTAGCCAATAGTTCTGAAAGAGTCTTCAGGTTTTACTCGCTCCCAAGGATGAAAACCCTTTATGGTGATGAAAGAATTACTTCTATCTCTAACATGAATAGGTCGGAAATGTTCATTTGTGCTAATCCAGGTCACGTGGCTTAGATGTAACTGAGTACTCAATGCTAGTTTTGGCCTCTTCTGCAGGAACGAGAAGCTAAACCATAATGTAATATCCCTGTGTGATGTTCTGACATCACTCAACCGGACGCTGGGTCATCAAGGAAGATGTGGTCAGTTTCCTCAGCCCTCATTCACTATTCTAGCCCAGTGCCTCTCAGCCTGCACATGGTGCCCCTATCGTTCTTGCCAAAATGCAGATCTTATTTCAGTAGGTCTAGAGTGAGGCCTGGGATTTTTGTATTTGAAACAAGTTCCAAGAGATAGCTGGGCTGTGGGTCAAAGCACCATGCTTTGAGTGGAAGTAGCGTTCCACTTCTGGATTCAGCCAAGTGTGAACCAACCCATTACCTAGCTAGCAGGCAGTATAACTGAGAAAGAGGTTGGATTCAACCAAATCCTGCCTTTGTCATGCAATAGCAGTTTATTTCTTTTCCTAATCTGTAAGTTCAGTGTAAGGATCATCTCCTGTTGAGGCTACGGAAAATGCTCATTGTTCAAAACCATTCTGATTTAACTATGATAGAAAAAGTAAGCAAGAGGTCTGTGCGTAGAAGTAACACATACGACGTGGAATCCCAGTTGTTCCCTCCCAAGCATCTGTCCCTCTAGATTTGAGTCAAAGAACATAACAATTACACATATTCAATTCTATGAACTGGCTTAGAAAATTTTATAAGTCTAACAGTAAAACTTAATATCTATGGCTAACCTTATCATTTAAATCTGGCAAAAGACTCATAAAGTATTCATTTTTTTCTTCTCCCCACACCTCTTTCTATCATGTATGCATCTTTCTTATTCAAAAAAAACATAAAATGGTATTTATCTATTTACATGTTTGTATTGACACTGATAACTTTGAACTTGAGGTTTGCATTTCACTCAAATGTGTTAAGTTGAAAAGTGCCCAGAATAGTTGTGTGTAGTTTGGTAATTAGTATGGTTACAGCAGCAGGTGCTTTGGCTAAATTTCTTTCTTGTATCTAGTCTTGTGCTAAAAGCTTAATAGTCATCATTTCATTTTATCTACAGAAATAGTTCATAATAATTATTTTTATTACACAGTTGAGAAAACTAGTCCCACCATGACTTATTTTACTGGTCTCTGTAGTATTTTGAGAGTGTTGATCCCTTATTGGCTTCAGAAATGCTCTCTTCCTTTGGGCTCTACTTTCTTGGCCCTTTCTCTTTTTCAGTTACTTCTTTATTTCTCTTACTGTACCTTCACTTTCTCCTCCTACCTCCTACATGTAGACCTTCCCCAGGGTTTGAGTGTGATCCTTTGACTTTTGTGTCTACACAGCCTACCGCCTTCAGGTCTCATCCATTTTGAAGACCTACACTATTTCTTTTATGAGAAATTCTCCAAAGTCATTTCTTCTGTTTCTTTCTTAATCTTGGACTCCAATTCTATGTCCACCTGCCCACCAGGTATCTCTGCTCAACTATTTGTCTATCATCTCAAATATCGGGGGGGGGGGACTTATTTTTTTTTCTTTTCACCCAATTCAGTTCCCTCCAAATGAATTACTTACTTTTGGATATGAAACTATCAATTTTCCATTCTTTCAAGCATGAATTCTTTCTTTCTTCCAAAGTCTAATCAGCCACACTGTCAAAGAATTCTTCCTTTAAAATGTCATCTTTTTTGCACTCCAATGCTGCTACCTTACTACAGTCTCCCCAGCCTCTGAGTGGTAGCATCCTAATTAGTTTCCCTCCATTTCTTTTCTATTTTCATCACTTTGTGCACCTCCTTATGTACTTTCCCATGAAATCACTTCTCTACTCAAAACACCTTTCTTGTTTCAGAAAGACTAATTCTTGGCAGTGAAATTCTCCAACACTATAAAATTCCTTATAGCATTCAATGTTTTAAATCTGAATTCCTATTAATTTTTTTTTTTTTTTGAGACAGAGTCTCACTATATTGGCCTTGGTAGAGGGCTGTGGCATCACAGCTAATGGCAACCTCAAACTCTTGGGCTTAAGCATTTTTTCTGCCTCAGCCTCTAAAGTAGCTGGGACTACAGGCACCTGCCACAATACCTGGCTATTTTTGTTGTTGTTGTTGTTGCAGTTGTCATGGTTGTTTAGCAGGCCCAGGCCAGGCTCAAACCCACCAGCCTCAGTGTGTGTGGCCAGCACCCTAACTACTGAGTAATAGGAGCCGAGCCCCTTTTAAAATTTTTAATGCTTGTTTATGCATGTACTAAAGCTTTACCACTAACTACCGTTATATAATCCTTTCGTTTTAGCCATAAACATCATCCTTCAGACACTCCCTATGTTTTCTGATTTCTTTCATCATTAACTCTGTCCCATAAATGTTCCCATTCTCTCCTGGCTTATCCAAGTTCTATTCATTCTTCAAAACCTAGCCAACATCACACAAACTTTGTAAAAACCTCCAAGCAGGTTGTTCTTGCCTCCCATAACTTTCTAAGACAATAATTACCTTTCAGAGGTACACAAACAAATCACTGTAAAGTTTTGGAAAATACAAATTGGCTTTGATTTGCATTTCTCTGATGATTAGGGATGATGAGCATTTTCTCATATGTTTGTTAGCCATTTGTCTATCTTCTTCAGAGAATGGAAAAAGATATTTGCATGTTATAAATCTGACAAGGCATTGACAACAAGAATCTACAGAAAACTCAAATTAATCAGCAATTAAAAAAAAAAAAGGAGCAAATAACTCCATCATCTATCACTGGACAAGAGACATGAAGAGAGTCAGTCATTTTATAGTAATTCGTTCTGAAATTTCAGAAAACCTGGTGATGTTATTTTCTGACTCTGCAGTTTATGATAAAGTTTAGGTCGCTTAAAGTGACTCTGACAACTTCATTTTTTCCTTTTCCTAATAGTCTCTTCCTATATCCCTTCCTCAATCACAACTAATTTTTAGTTACGTATTCGGATTAGGGAAAGAGTCATCAGTGAGTGAAATAGGATACCATTACTTTTTACTACATGTATTTCAAACAGAAAGCCGAGAGATTTGAATGTGTGTCTTTCACTGCTATTGGACCGTTTTAAGCGTCTTCTCTATTCTTAATGTTTGCCAATGACTGCAGAGGATATAAGATCTCAAAAGTTGGTATTATTCCTTGATTGCTCTCCTGAAGCTTGCAGGAATTTGGGAACGCAAAATGAATTAGCTTCTAAAAAGATGGTCAGAGAAGTGATGAAATTAATCCTTTTGCATATTTTTATGTGTATACTGATGCATACTTTTGAAAAGCCATTTGGGAATATGCATCAAATATGCAGAAATTCATTAAAACCTTCGAACCAATAATTTTACCTCTATGAATTTATTCTATAGGTATTCTCCCCATGGCAAAAAAACACCCTCTGCACAAAGCTTTATTTTTCATTTTAGACAGACAACTTCTTTTAGCAGAAAGCAATTCCTGGAGGGGACCCAGTTGTGATTCACCTGCCACCAACACTTCCAGCAGCTGGAAGAGTGAGTATGTGTGTCTGAGGGTTGGGTAGGGGGGAAACTGGGCAGTGCACCATAGTGTCCCTTGCAAGGACTGACAGGCATGTTAGGTCAGGACATGATGTTTAAGAATTCCAATTTCCAGGAAGGAGGAAATTGGCTACCACTTAGGAGTGTCATGGTCCAAAGCAAATGGAAATGGGAAGTATGGATTTGGTTCTATAATAAGCTAGCTAAGTGATCTGAGACAAGTCACTCCAGGCTCTCTAAGCCTTGCTTTTCTCATCTATAAAACAAGGAAATTAGATTATTTAAAAAGTATTAATTCAGTGGTCCACAACCTTTTTGGCACCAGGGGCCAATTTCATGAAAGGCAATTTTTCCACAGACCAGGGGTCGGGGGGATGTTTTTGATGTGAGTGTGTAAATATTTAATAATTTATTATGGTCTCTGTGAAGTCAAACCTCTCTTCTAATGATAATCGTATTTCCAGCCACTGTCCAGAGCTAGGATCACCACCTCAGCTCCACCTCAGATCACCAGGCATTAGATTCTCTCTCTCTCTCTCTTTTATTTTTTATTTTTTTTTATTTTTTGCAGTTTTTGGCCATGTCTGGGTTTGAACCTACCACCTCCGGCATATGGGGCCAGCGCCCTACTCCTTTGGGCCACAGGCACTGCCAGGCATTAGATTCTTTATAAGAAGCATGCAATCTGGATCCCTCACATGTGCAGTTTACAGTAGGGTACATGCTCCCTGGAGAATCTTATGCTGCCCCTGATTGACAGTTGGTGGAGCTCAGGCGGTGATGCCCGTGATGGGGAATGGCTGTAAACACAGATGAAGCTTCGCTCACTTGCCCACCACTCGCCTCCTGCTGTGCAGACCAGTTCCTTACAGGCTTCGGACTGGTACTGGTCCATGGCCTGATATTTGGGGACTGCAGCTTTCCTTCCCTGGTCTGCAATATGGGTCTATGAACTTTAATAGCACGTCAATGTTGAAACCAGGGAATACAGGGAGAATTCATAGACATCTCTCAAGCTTACCAAGTCCCTACTATAAATGTACCAAATTCTTAATTCTCCCTTCTTGAACCTATTCTCTGTTAGTCTTTCTCTCTCTTTTTCCTCATCGACTTTTTGCCTTGCTTCTGAATTCAAGATATGTGGTGAGACTGGAGAGCAGAGGGGCAGTCAGAAGAGAAGATTCACTGATTCTACTTCCCCCCCACCCCTTTCATCTGGCACCAAGTTGCAGCAAACGTATCCTTGAAATATTTCCCCCACACGTCCTCTGTCCTATTGTTCTCTCTCAGCTTTTGCTCCCACGACTGAGCCTCTTATCCATCGTCCTGTGCTACTACTGTGAAAGCCGTGTAACTGATGTATCAAACTCCAGGTCAGGATTGCTTCCAATCAATACTTCTGTCTACTTCCACCATAATGTTTCTAAAATGTAATTCTCCCCTTGTTACTTCTTTTCTGTAGCTCCAGTGTCTCTGGTGTGATCATGACCCTTAATGATCAAAATCTGTATACCCTTCTTACTTCTGGGAATGAACTCTTGCTCTGTTACATATTGGTATATAATGTTGGGGTAGTTCTTTAACCTTTCACTGCCTCAGTTTCTTCATTCTTAAGATGGGGATAACACTTCATAGGATTGCTATGAAGACTAGCTATTTTACTACATGCAATGTGCTTCCAACAAGGACAAGTACAATTCATCTTTCAATCAAAGGTGGCTATCCTTATCATTTTTTTCATAATGCTCTTCTGTGCTGTTTGCCCAATGACTATTCAATCCTCATCACTCAACTCCAGTGTTAATTTCTGTTAAGATTTTAGTGACTATCTCAGACCTCTTCACCTGAAATTGCAGTATCTTCTAAATTATACTGATACCTTGAAGATACGTCCATCTATAGATGATTTATACAGCCCACATTATGGTTACTTGGTTATATTTGACTTTCCTTCTACATAATCTCTGCCTTGAGAGGGACAATTGAGTGGAGAACTGCAGTCAATCTTCATGGAGTACATTGATCATCTGTCACTATGGGCTAATGTCTTGAAATATTTAGGTACAACATTGTGACAGCCTTGGGGATCCATTGTCACTGCACTCCTACCTGCTTAGAATAGACTAAGGCATTGAAGGACTCAGTCAGTTATCTTCCAAAAGAGAAGACCCCATCTGGTTTTAATACATCCACTTTACTCTCATGAACCACCTGCTGTTTTCTCTCCTTGACCTTCAGGAGGATACAACATACCAATACCTCACTAGGTAGCCACAGCTTTGGAAGGAATTTGCTTTATTCAAGGCCAGCCTGATAGAATAGTTGGGGATCATGTGCATAGGTGTTAGGAATTCTGGCAATGAAATCCCACCAGTTTGTTATGTAAATCAAATACAATCTGCTTGCTTTGCCATGGATATTTAATGTAATGTTTCGCAGGGTACAGGAGAAGCAATTAGGCTACTGAAAATTGCATTCACGTTCCCCATAATTCAATACTGACCACTGTTACCAGTGTAAGATGTGACAGGATTGATTACTAATTTTGCAGGCAATCAGTGTAATCAGAGGGAGGGAAAAGCAAGGAAAGAGAAGAAGAGGGAAGGAGGAGAGATCTATATTCAGAAGTAGATCAAATGTTACTTGCAGAGGTCTGATAATGACTTCTGCAGAGCCAGCCTCTAGGTAGGAGAACAATATAGTCAAAATACAATACTTAAAATGAGTTCCCATGCTTCACATGGAGAAGGGAAATTCATCCAGGATCATTCCTTCTCTTGTGTGTCTCCTCCTTGAGCTAAAGACTAATTGGGCTTTGTTTACATTTATAAATAAGTGAACACTAAGCTCTTCTAAGGCCAGTAACAAACACTGGGACTCCTATTCCCTTTGTGTTTCTCCTGGAAGGAAATGCCTATTTCAAACACTTTGTGTGTATATGTGCCTTCTATCTCAACAGAACCATCACAGAGCAGAATTGCCTTAAAGCATCCCTTATCTGCTCACTCTCTTGTCTATCAAATTTCAAGTCTTGCAATTGTGAAAGATTTACGGCCTTCTAAAGTTGTTAAAAGTACAGTAGATACTTTGCTGGCAGTCAGAAAATTGGACACAATTGGTGTCAGAGAATAGAGCATGGGCCTTTTGATTTGGTATCATCTATCTATCTATCTATCTATCTATCTATCTATCTATCTATCTATCTATCTATCTATCTATCATGCCAGTATTGGAGGCAAATGTACTTTCAACTAAATCTAATGCTGGATAAACTGCACTGTGGTATGGTAGAGGCATCACCAGATATTCCTCCCACCCCCAGCGCATTTCAACCCTGGTTTAATGTCTTTCCTGTTAAACAGTAATGAAAGGTTAACTTAGAACAGTTTCAAATTCATTGTTGTATTTAGTCCTCAGATATTTCTAATTTTACAGATGAAGTAAATATAACTTTCTCGCTATCACACAATAATTTGCAGAGCCAGGAACAGATATATGCAGGCAGTAATGACCGCTGAGCAATAATGCTTTGGGGAAGATAAAAAGTTCTCAGTGTTCCGGGCACCATCTTCCCTGCTAGTTCTCTTCACCTTCCGTCACATTGGATCACTGTGCTTAATTGGACCAACATGGCATCTCTCTAACCAACTTGGGTCTGTTTTGGCTAGTTTTCATGTAGAGGTCACAAACAATTTTTACCTTACCTGTCTCACTGATCGTGTATCAGATGCGTGTTCTACAATACTTGACTTCTCTCTCTTTACCAACTGAGCACAAAGAGCCTGCCAATGTGTTTCAGTTGGTCTGTTTCTCCTTCACTTATTTTTTCATTTCCTTGCTTACATTTTATTTTTATTACTTTGCTTTTTTTGTTTGTTTGTTTTTTGAGAGTCCCACCCTATGCCCTGAGCAGAGTGCAATGGCATCATAGTTCACTGCAACCTCAGACTGGGGCTGTGAGCACCCCGCTGCCTCAGCCTCCAGAGGCCGCTGGGATTACAGGTACTCATTGCAGTGTCGGGCCGAGTTTTTCATTTTTTTAGGAGTCAGGGTCTCGCTCTCACTCAGGCAAGTCTCAAACTCCTGAGCTCAAGCAATTCTTCCTCCTCAGTCTCCCATAGTGTTGTGATTATAGGCGTGAGCCACTGCACCCAGCTCACCTTCACTTTTTTTTCAACTAATTTTTTTAGAGATAAGAGTCTCACTTTGTCACCCTCAGTAGAGTGCTGTGGCGTCACAGTTCACAGCAACTTCCAGCTCTTGAGCTTAGCTGATGCTCATGTCTCAGCCTCCTGAGTAGCTGGGACTACAGGCGCCTACTATAACACCTGGCTATTTTTTTGTTGCAGTTTGGCTGGGGCTGGGTTCGAACCCGCCACCCTCAGTATAAGGTGCTGCTCCTTCATTTTTTAAGAGAAAGAAAAATATATTATTGTCACTAGTTCACTCTGCAGCCTACATTTGATGTTTCCAAAATTAAGTGATTCCATAATGAAGTGACCCAATCGTTCCCCAGAAGAAACACTCATAACTAACAGCTGACTACTGGCAGCTCCTAGGTTATGAACCAGATAGGTTCTGTAGATTTGTTTATTAAGTTGAATTTGTATTTAAGTTGGAACAGGTACATTATCCTATTACCTATAATAGCTTCCATTTGTAAGCTATGTCAGGTGGATGTTTGTAACTCCGGGACCACCTGTATTCCCCTTGTAGAAAACCCCATATTCTAGAAAGGGCTCTCTCACTTCCCACTGGCAAATTGTTCTTTCTAACCAGGGAAGTTACACCATTTTCCCACATTGGCAGCTATCAGTTCAGAACTTGCAACATAAAAGATAAATGGGTATTGTGTTTATCTTCAGCCCCATAAAGGCTTTGAGAAATGAGTGAGCAATTACACTAGTGATTTCAGTGTTAAAACAATGGCTTCCTTGCCCTGCTTCTTAAGGAAGGTGACAAGGTCAGAGGTATTTTGCTTGCTAACAAAGGACATGGGTTTGCTAGGAAACACTGTATCTGGCCTAGCCAGAGGTAGTTCAAACACAAATATTTATGAAGCACTTACCAGCATGAAATACTACACTATACAGTGTGCGGAGGGTCCCTGAGAGTATCAGAAATACTATTTGATTTGCTCGGAGCCTGTGGCTCAACAGGCTAATGCGCCAGCCACATACACCTGAGCTGGTGGGTTCAAATCCAGCCTGAGCCGCCAAACAATGGTGGCTGCAACCAAAAAATGGCCGGGCATTGTGGCGGGCGCCTGTAGTCCCAGCTACTTGGGAGGCAGAGGCAAGAGACTCGCTTGAGGCCAGGAATTGTAAGTTGCTGTGAGCTGTGATGCCACAGCACTCTATCCACGGTGACAGCTTGAGGCTCTGTCTCAAAAAAAGAAAAGAAAAGAAAGAAATACTTTTTGAACTGCATATTTAGATGAAGTAGCATAGGCTGGTGACAAGGCTGGCACAACGTAGGAGATCAACAGATGCCAGTTTCCCTCTGTCCTCCTTTCCTCATCCTTTCCCTTAAGGATTTTATAACTTTATTGCAGGAAAAAAAAGAAGGTGATAAACATGCAAACTATCACATATCAACATAAAATTGAAATAACCTTAGGAAGAATTTTGTGTGTTAATTACCTAATGTCACCACCTGAAGTTTATTAGTTGGGTTACAATACAATAGTTTCTAATATGCCAACAAACAGATTAAAATGTGTTTCTTTAAAAAGAAACTGTTAACGTGAGCTGCATGCCTTGTTTTTTTGTTTTTTCTTTACTTCCTTGATTTCTTTTCCTTTCTGTAAGTGGCAGAATCTTTGACAGTTAGGTCATAGTCACATCATCCTTATATTGTATGTGATGCTGTTTCTGCGTCCTAAGTTTCAGTTTAAAGTCTGTCTACATAGTAAGCTCTATGAAGTTAGACATCATGGCTGGCTTATTCATCTTGGTTTCTTAATGTTACGAAGTAGCTGGTATACAGTATGTGTTCAATCAATATTTGATAACTGTATGAATTAATGAAATCTACAGTGTGAGGGGAAGAATGTTACCATTTCCTCTGCATAGTGATATGCAAGGATCAATTAAGGATGCTTGGTAAATTATAAATCTCTCTTTCCTCCTCATTAGAGACATAATGATAATCCCCAACTAGTGTTGCCACTGTTAATTTGTTTTGTTTTGTTAGTTGCATGTGGTAGGATTTCTCTTCTTCCTTCCAAATCTTCTTATTATAAATATTATCCTTTTCTTCTGCCCACCATCAAAGTCGTGGCTCTGAGCAGACACTAATCAATCTGTCAATTTCTTTCTCCCCAAACTTATATTGAACAGGCTCTGGAAGATTCTGATATGCTGCCCTAAGGCTCTCATCTCATGCTCTGTATCTGGGTTTTCTCTGAAAATTATATTCATTCTGGTTTGGTGATTGTAGCAAAGACTCCCCAACCTCTTTTGATGGGATAAGTCACTTCTGATTTGAAGTGTGGGCTGGTAATTGTTTTCCCACTTAGATATTCCTGGAACAGCAATCATTACTGGGAATTCTTTGGGGTCCTGTGTCATATAGCAGACACTTTTTCACACAAACTCATCATACTGAGTCATAGTGCGGGAGACCTAGGGGTTGAATTGTGTAGTTAAATACACTATGAAAAACAGATCAGGGACTAGAACCCAGGTCTTTTGATTTGCAGTTCAATTTTCTTTTCACCATGATGCATTACTATTCTTTGAGGGATTGTTATGGGTCTGGCGGCAAGGAAGATCATTGTGAGTGGAATTATTTAGAACATGATGGGTTTTAGAATTGGGTCCTAGAAATAGGAGGCCTGAATTGGAAATGGATCATTAGTAAACACTTTAATGTACTCTGTGCCATTATTACATAAAGTATTTTTTAAGTATATAAAGAAAATAGAGGAACAAATAAAAATGAATGTTTTTCAGCTTACATGCATGTTTGGAATCATGTCCCATTTTTATCTGGCACTTCAATTCATTAACATATTGCCCCATGACATAGGATACTAGAGGCGCTCCAGGCTGGCTGGACACTTGCCATGGCCAGACAGGGTAGCAGCTGAGCTAATGCTAATAAAAAAACACAACCATCAGCTTCCTTCCTTTCCTTATCCACACAAAAGCTCTGCTTATCCTTACTAAAAACAGGGATACAAGGTGACTAAGGAGAGCAGGAGAAGCCCACCTGTACTTCAGATTTCTCTTTATTTATTTGTTTGTTTTTTGAAATAGGGTCTTGCTATTCTGTCCAGACTCCAGTTCAATGGCTATTCATAGCCATTACGGTCTTAACTCCTGGCCGCAAGTTACCCTCCTGCCTTTACCTCCTGAGCAGCTAGAACTACAGGTGTGCACCACTGTGCCTGGCTGGCTCTTTTTCTTTAAGTGAAGAAGGAAAAGATGACAGGGATTCACACCTAGCAATGATGGAGAATCAGTTCACCATCTCCAATACCTTTGTAAGGTTTTGTGAGTTCTCCAGGTCTTTCTCCTTTCACCAAGCCCACTACTCATTTGTCACCACTCCAAATATAATCCTAAAATTTCACAGCACTCCATAAATATGAGGGAAGATAAAACATCATATGCTATCCAAAGGCTGCCAAATTTTCAGATTCTCCTCTCTACCATTATTGCCTCCAGAACTACGGCTGTGATCATACAAAATCTCGAACCACATTCTTTCTAGAAGCCCTCCCTGTATCCCGCAGTCATTTCAATAGCAAATATCAAGACAAAGCACAGACTGTGAGTTGAAAGGAGAAAAATTTTAAAAACCCAGGGACATTTTACAATAAAATGAAATGTTTACAACTTGAAAGTACACTTATAGTAATACTATGGGGGAAAATATTTTACAGGATTATAAAGCCTATAGTCTACTACGAAAAAATTTTGTGAATTAACATAAGTATGTTGATCAAACATCTATTTCCTCTTTGGGGGTGAAAATGTTTATTCTTTCTGCTTGAATTATCTAAATATCTTTTTCCCACCAGAAAAGAAGTGCTCATAGGAGAAAACTTAGATGTTATAGGCAAATGGTGCATTCTGTTTTTCCCTATGAGAACTGGTGGTATTATTTTTTTGCAAAATAACTAGAATACTGCATCTGAGTTACTCAATCTCTCCCTATCTCTCCAGGATTGATATTTCACACCATGCTGAGTATTTCCTTAATTGTTTTTCAAGTGTTAGAAGAGTGAATCGTAGGCTATGAGGAAAATTGATTGTCACAACCTCAGTATTTTCATCTGAAAAAAGACTGTTTATCCACAGTTGGGTCATGTAATTAACTTTTTATATCAATAATATTAGAAAATAAAATTGCAGGTATGCAATGTATGTAAATGTCACACTCTGAGTTCTGTTGTCTCCATTGCATGGACAACTTCCTAGTATTACTGATTACCTCCTCCAAAGATAGACACATTTTATTGTGATCCAGTACAAAAACACACTACTAACCTTGCACAAAAATGCAAACGAGCATGCATGCATAGACACATGCATATAAACACAGTCATAGATAACTTAGACAAAAGTTTTATGGACAATGTTTAACCTTTTACCAGAGCAAAAGCTGACAAACTCAATTACTTATAGTAGCAAAAATCATTACATGTATCTGTAACATACTACCTCTGCTAAAATTCCCTTCATCATCAGGATCCTAAAACAGTGGCACATATATATCAGATTGCAATTATTTGTTAAGATGTTTATTTTCTCCCTTTGCTGATTTCCTTAAAAACTATGAGTCTATATTGCCGATCTTGACATCACTAATAATCAGCATATTATATAGTACATAGTTGATGCTCAATAAATGTTGTTGATGCTTCATTCATTAGAAATTCAAACATGAACAAAAATCATTAAAATCAATGGAAAGTTACAGCCCATGAAAGAATCATACTACTTTATAAAATCTGGGTCATACAGAGATTCACTAAGAAAAGTGCAATAAGGACCCTATTGAGATGGTCCATCCTAGTTGAAACGAGTCAAGTTACCACCACTGTTTCTACTTTTCCATGTTCAGTCAATGCTGGTAGCTGGCAATTGTCAGGTAGTATATCAATGTTTAAATCACCAGACATATTTACACTGTTACCGGAGATCATGAATCCCACAGCCACTTCTAACTAGCCATTACTCTCAAACATTTCTTCACTTGAGTTCAGCCAAAAAGTTGAGAAGCAATTCAAACAATTCTCTACTGCTACTTTTTAAAACAACCAGGATTTTTCCACTTTACTTATTTATTTATTTCAGAACTCACGGTAATGGAGAGTCCACTGGGGAAGAAAGAGAGAGAAGACTGAAGAGGCAGGATGGCTGTGTATTTCATCATGAAGATTTATCCAGAGGTAACAAAAAAGACATTTGTTAATTTCCTCCTGAGTGAGTTTTGGAGGCTTTCCAATACTCAGATGAAGAGAGCTCATTAGCTAATTCTAGAACAAAGAACTGCCTCAAAGCCACAGCCTAGAGTTCAGGCTTCTTGTACTGTGAAACTCAGGGAGCCCCTCCATCAGTGTGGTGTGGGTACCCAACAAGAACTGGACAATGTGCACCCACCCACCTACATACCTTTGACCCATCGATTTGGGTAACAAAAGGCCATTTGTCTTGCTTTTTATCAGTCAACAAGAGAGGGCAGCCTGGGTATACAGAGGGTGTGATACCAACAGTGGCCAACAAAGCCATGCAGAATCTTGACAACATATGGAAGGACTACAGGAACAATTAGATCCAAGTCAGTCCCAGGCAGAGTCCTGTCCAGGCCCCTCAGAATCCTTCTTTTAGACTTAGCAATATGCATATGCAGGATGTCACCTTAGAAATGGACAATTTTATTGAAATTTCTGATAGCAATACTATGTTGCCAAAGAACTCATCCTGACATAAGTCCAGGTTCTGCTGTGAAGCCCCCGCCTGATTACCAAGGATGATGTCACAGTGACACAAGGAGAGAAATGGCCTGAGGCCTTCCCACTGCACACATGTAGGTTATTCTTTGCTACACAGCTAATTCAATATTCGGAAAAAAGCCTGAATTGTCATCATGACCATAAGGAACATCGGCTGTGTAGCTTCACACTGATGACAAATTAAATGATTTTATTTTATGAAACATAGTCTCATTCTGTCACCCAGGCTGCAGTGCCCTGGTGTCATTCTAGCTCATAGCAACCTCAAACTCCTAGGCTCAGGTGATCCTCCTACTTCAGCCTCCTCAATAGCTGGGACTATAGGTACAATGCCCTGCTAATTTTTCTATATTTTGTTAGACGGGATCTTGCCCTTGCTCAGGTAGGTCTCAAACTCCTAACCTTAAACAATGTAAGTTTTATCTTTGCTAATCTTCTGTCTTATAAAGAGAACAGACAAGTAATTATGAAACTCTCCCCCTAAACTGCCCAAACCCCTCTAGCACATTCATTCCACTACTGGGGTCACTGTTTGGGGGCAGAGGGGGTAGAGGGAGGTTGGAATTGATAGAAGTAATTGAAGGGAAGAGAGGGGAAAAGATATTTAAAAAAAATAAAGTGAAGAAACACTGTGCACAACTATAAAACTTGGCTTTCAGAAAAGTAGCCTAAACATTCCTTTTTCCTTTTTTTTCAAGTTAAAAAATAGGGAGGGGTGGGGAAGGAAGAGCAGAGAGAGGGAAGGAGCGAAGGGGGTGGGGTCTTGGTGTGTGCCACACCTTTGGGGGGCAAAACACGATCGCAAGAGGGACTTAACCTAACACATGCAACCAGTGCAACATGGTTTCTTGTACCCTCAGTGAATCCCCAACAATAAAAAATAATAATAATAATAAGTGAGATGGAAAGGAACAATAACCAACTGTCAATGAACTCAGGAGCCACTCTCTCTCGGAGCTATAAAATAGTTTTACAGCAGGCACAATCTTGTTACGACTAGCTCGTTATGACATGATTTCATATATACAACACATAATAACCACACGGTTGCCATCCAATTGTTAGCCTGTAACTGGGCTATTCATCCGTTTGCATGACACCGGGGTCACGCAGGGAGTCTGCACTGCTCTTTCCCCTTTACAAGCAGAGTTCCTGCAGCAGGTGGGTAACTTCTTACAGACACGTTTTCTTTAGCCTGATTGTGTGTTTTAAATGAAAGAAATTGTAAATCTAGGTAACGGATTCAGAGTTTACATGAAAACCTTCACTTCTGGCTTGTCTTTAAAAGTGAGAATATTTCTAGTGATGGGTCCTGCTTCCTGGTGTGGTACAGCCTGGCGGTAGCCAAGCTGTGGCTGCCTCTTTCAGACTGGGTGCCCCAGTCTTCACCTCTCTCTGTTGTCTCTTTGACACAGAAACCAAGAATTCGTGGCAGTCTTCCCTGAACTATTATCTTCCTGACCTCCAGCCCAGCTGGCTTATTTAGTTTATATGGCCCCTGCAGACATACGAGTTTGTAACTTCTGCCTTCATGCTACAAATTGAAAGTGACCTCTTTGGAATGAAGACCACCAAGACATGGCATCCTGGTCTGCTCCTAGAGAGGGCACGGGGTGAGTAGTGGGCTAGAGCAAATAGTTTGCACTCTGGAGAAAGAGGGGTCAGCGTGTAGCTTACAGAAAAAAAAGGTTTGATCAGGCTTGGAGGTGGGAGGCCTGTTGCACCTTGCAAATGAAAAGGGACAGAGATCAAATGAAAGTGCCCTTGGGCTACTTGCCTGAAATGGTGAGAAGATAAAGGACAGATTTTGTTAAGTGAGATCAGACTGCAGGGGAGAAGAATAAGTATGTCTTTATCATGTAGATTCTTCGGCTTCCATCAGAAACAAGGGAACAGAGAATAGAAGCACAATCCAATCCCTCACATAAAGGGCTGTTAAGTACAAGGAGGGAAATACACCCCAATCTCATAAGTGCCCCTTTTTTCTTTCTTCCCTCTTTTCTTCACTTCCTTTCTTCCTTTGTTCCTTCATTCCTCCTTTTCTATTTTTTTCTTTCCTCCTTCTTTGTATTCTCCCTCCTCGTCCTTCCCTCACTCCCTCCCTTCCTTTTTTCCCACTGACCTCCCTTCTTTCCTTCCATTTCTTTCTCTCTCTGCACTTTCTTCCTTTCTGTCTCCACCAGATGCTCCAGGCTCATCTTGTACATTTCTCGCTCTGCCCTAACAATCCCCAGTCCCTTTTATTATTAGCAGATACTTTAGAAAGCAAGACCTGGGTGTTAACATTCCTGGTGGGTAAAGTTGCCAAAAGAATCTCCAGTCTAATGTCTCCCCATCCCTTTTCCTTCCAACTAAGTCTGGAGAGTTTATCCTCCAGCCTTAACGATTTCACTCTGGTGGTTTCATCTCTATCCCCTGCCGAATTACCTTATGCTACTTCCTTTCTCTTGCTGCTTAACCAGGACAATGTCCCTGTAGAGTCTAGTATTTGACCTTAACACATTTTGGGTTTTATCTTCCTTTGAATTTTTACACTGTTACTTATGCTCTGATACTTTCTCCTTCAGGTTCTGACCTTGAACCTTATGCATTTAAAATACTTATGTGGGTTTTTTGTGATGAAAAACCACTTTCTTCCATTCAGAGACAATTTGGAGAACCTAAATAAATTTGCCTGGCCACATTGGAGAATCTCCAAGGAGCTCAGAGTTTTAAAAGATAAAAAGAAGATAAAATAAGGTTCACAAAAACAGGATAGAGCATGACAGGGCACATACTCCTATAAGTAGACAAAGCAGCATGGTGTCATGATTAAAAAAAAAAAAAAAAAAAGCAAAGAAAGAAAAAAAGAGAGAGAAAAACCATGAACCCTGGTGCCAAACTGCCTGAACTCAAACTTTAAACCTCAGCTCTATTACCCTCTGTGTCTATGTACAAGTCATTCAACTTCCCTGAATTTTAGTTTCCATATCAATAAAATGTAGATAATAATAATAGCCACCTAAAGTCATTGTTGTTAGTGTCAACTGAGTAAAATATATGTAAAGCACTCAGAACAGTGCTTGGAACAAAGTAAGCTCTATATAAGTGTCAGTTCTTGTTGTTATTATTACTATTGAGAGAAGGTCTCACTCTGTCATCTAGGCTGGAGTGCAGTGGCGCAGTGATGACTCACTGCAGCGTCATACTCCAGGGCTCAAGCGATCCTCCTGCCTTAGTCTTCTGAATAGCTGAGACTACAGGTTTTAGACTACTACTAAATTTTTTCTTATTTTTGCAGAAATGGGTCTCTCTAGGTTGCCCAGGCTGAGATTACTGGTGTGAGCCACTGTGCCCGGCTTTGTTGTTATATTATTATCCGTGTCATGGTTGTTATAAATAGTATCGGGAAAAATGAGGACCTAGGTCAACAAAGTCTTACACACAGGCTGGTAATAATTCATTAAGTAGTCTTGGCACCTGTGGCTAAAGCGGCTAAGGCGCCAGCCACATACCCCTGAGCTGGCGGGTTCGAATCCAGCCCAGGCCCACCAAACAACAATAACAGCTGCAACTAAAAAATAGATACAGATGTTGTGGTGGGCGCCTGTAGTCCCAGCTACTTGGGAGGCGGTGGCAAGAGAATCGCTTGAGCCCAGGAGCTGGAGGTTGCTGTGAGCTGTGATTCCACAGCACTCTACCCAGGGTGACAGCTTGAGGCTCTGTCTCACCAAAATAAATAAATAAATAAATAAAAATAATAATAATAATAATAATGAACATAAAAATTCATTAAGTAAGGTTTTGTTCTGCTTCATTTTGTGTTGGGATGTAACATTTATAATCTGTCTGGAGCAAAAACATAGATAGTTTAGACATATTACTTAAAACAGAAGGCATGATGGGACAGAAGAAGTAGAACAAGTTATTTTTTATTTTTCCTCATAAGAGAAATGATCTCCACTCTAGAAGATCACAACACACATTTTTATGAGAGAAGATAAGCACAAGATAGGAGAGGAGAGAAAATAATTAGATTCTCTGTATTCAAGCATTATACCTAAATAAGTGCCAACCTGAGATGCTGAGAAAAGTTGTAGACATGATGATGACACCAGTGTTAGGTAGCTTTAAATGATTATTATAAACAGATTTAGAAGTCAGAAGTTGGGAAAGGATGGCTGAGTTTCCAAAAGGGGGCTGGATAGTGAGTAGTTATCTTAAAAAAAATAAAAGTTCACATGGGAAAGAAAGATTAGAATTTTAATGTTAATTTTAAGAGTACAATTAGGCTCCAAAACTTCACCTTAAACTCTAATGAGAGACCTCCTTGGAGCACAAGATGAATGATCTCCTGCTGGGAAGGTCGGAGGAGAAAATTCCTGCTCTGGACAAGAAATGTGACTAATATGTTCTTTATAGCAAGCTGTCTGACCCCTCCGACCTGATTGTCTAAAGATAATGTGGCCCATAAAATGTCTCTGATCACATCTCTCCACCACAACTAAAGTTCTATCCCAATCTTCTGCACTAATAATACTATAGTGCAAAGGAGATAGTTTACCTATTCCTGCGAAAGCTCTGTGTATTCCTAAAGTAGAAATTATAAAGACACTTGTACTAGGCTGTTTAGTGCAGCCCAATTTACTATTGCTAAAATGTGGCAACAGACTAAATGTCCTTCAACCCAGGAATGGATTGGTAACCTATGGTATATGTATACCATGGAATATTACTCAGCCATCAAAAA
>CAUYON010191498.1:0-16723 GCA_963573935.1 Arctocebus calabarensis
TATCCTTGGGGTCACAGGTCGCTCCAGCAGGGTTGATGTGCGTTCCTCGACCTTGTCTCTTGGCTCAGCTCCAAACCGTTGGCTTTCTCGCTAAATTTCTGTCCTTTAACTCTTCTTCTGGACAGGAGCGTCTGCAGAAAGCTGGCTACAGACTGCCATCTTGGCTCCTCCCTCCTACTTATGAGACTATTAACAGACCAAAGGAAGAAGCAAATAAATTAATAAATGGAGGGAATATCTGAAAGGGAAAGTTTGAAAGTAAGCAAATTATAAGGAGTAAAATAGTAGTAAAAGAAAGGTAGAGAAGAATTCACATAAATTCTGAACTACCAGAAATAAAACACCTAGCATGTGCCAGCATGGCTTCACATCAGTAAGACTGACAGGTATACAATAAGAAAATTTTCCCAAAATAATAGCCTTCTTGGGAAAAACAACAAAAACCTGGAATTCATCCCACTGGTTCCACTGATTATATGGCATTAGGGAAAGAAGAGAATTTGGAATCAGCCAAATGATTTTTTTTTTTTTTTTGTAGTTTTGGCTGAGGTCAGGATTTAACCCGCCACACCCAGTATATGGGGCCAGTGCCCTACTCCTTGAGCCACAGGCGCTGCCCAAAATACCAGCTCTGAAAATTCTTGGCCATGCAAGATTGACCAAATTAACCCCATCGAATCTTAGTTCCCTTATATCGAAAAGAAAATAATAAGTATCTTTCATAATTATTACAAGTTCTTAGCATAGGCTTTAGCATATAGTAAGCATTTAATAGTAGCTTTTTTTTTTTTCTTAAGACAGAGTCTCAAGCTGTCTCCCTGGGTACAATGCTGTGATGTCACAGTTCACAGCAACCTCAAACTCTTGGGCTTAAGAGATTCTCTTGTAGCTGTGACTACAGGCACTGGCCATAACACCCAGCTATTTTTTTGTTGTTGTTGTAGTTGTCCTTGTTTGGTGGCTGTGGGCTGGATTCAAACCTGCCAGCTCCGGTGTATGTTGCTGGCACCCTAGCCGCTTGAGCTACAGGCGCCAAGCAAATAGTAGCTTTTATTACTAGTAATAAAACAACTAATATGCATTCATCTCAAGACATTGTCACTTAGTTAAGCCTTTGCTCTGGTCAGAAGAAAGTAAATTTTCCATAGCGTATTTTTCTTTGTTACTGGAAATAAGTAACTCCCCAGGATTTTTATTCACCTATAAAAGGAAGTAGATGCTTTTCCTTATCCCATTTTCCAGTTATCTTAAAACTTTGCTGAGATATCACACTGATTTTGGTTGTGGATGTATCAACTGTCTCCTTGAGTACTACTTTTCAAGTTAATGATCCTGTAGGAAATACATTAGAGACTTAATCAGGCTATTCACATATCTTCTGTGGGGCTAATTGAAATACATGAGAATAGAAAGTGAGGAATTAACCATCTATCACACTGTCTCCTTTAAATCTCCCCATTTAAAAGGAAAATAAATACTTAAAAAAAATTTAATATATTGTTGAAGTTCAGTTAGATTACTCAAAGCCCTTTTTTCGATATTGAATATGGATAGTGAAAGAAACAGCAGACAACATAAGCTAAATCAAGTGTAGAAACAGCGCTGTTAATGCCCCAAGTCAAATCTTTTCTACTGGAGCACTTGCCTTTTTTAAAGTTTCTTGGTAGCCTTATAATCAGTAAAACAAATTTGTTCCATGTGTGAAAGAAGAGGGGGCAAGTTTTTCAGTGTCAGCCCAGCATTCTACTATATGGATTTTACTATCTTAATAAAATAAAAAGATATGTGAAGTATCCTTTTTTATAATCTGAGGTTTGTCTGTCCGTATTTACCATCTGGAATGAAAATATGATAGATTCTAGATCAAATTGTAAAAATTTGCTGAGGTTATGTGTTTTACCTAGGTGTATGACTTTCATAGTTTTTATTTCTATTATTGTCCTTATACATAAAATTCTGTCTTGTCTGACAGATGAAGGGAAGGTTAAAGTGGATGAGGTAATGGATGAAGGGAATCTTTTTACAGGTGAGTTATATTTTTATTTATAAACTAAATAAATAGTTTAGTTATTTGTATCCTTGTAGTAGTAGGTGATCGCATGTATGGATCTACAAAAACCAGCCTTCCAAAAGTTATAGAATTGGGGCAGGAAAAGTGCATATAAGCAAATTCCCTAGTATTTTTATCTGCCTATAAAGGGAAGTATCTACATAAAAGCAGAAAATAAAAATGTAAATAATTTCTTTTAGATAAAATGCTATAGGAGCCGATATAAGTAAAAAAAAGGTAGCCTACATAGAAGAACCTATACAAGGTAAAGAAGGGGCAGAATGGTCATGTGCACCAAAGTGGAAACTCTGTCCTTACTTCTAAATTTTTTACTGAGTTCCTTATTTTGGAGAATGTCACTTTCACTCACCTAACTACCCTACTTAGAAACTAATGAGTCTTCATGATTTAATAGAGTAGGTAAGACAAGAGGTGGGTATTGATGATATTATATGTGTTTAACTCTGATAGAGAATAGGAATTGAAATTATAAATATATGGAGGCATTGCTGAGGAGTACAAGAGACTAATCACAAGAGACTAATATCATGTTAGATATTATACATACATAATGGAAACTTTTAAAAATTTTTTTTTTAATTTTTTTATTAAATCACAACTGGGTACATTGATGCATTTATTGGGTTCAGTGTACTGATTTGACATATAATGTGAAATGCTTACATCAAACTGATTAACACATCCATCACCCCACTTATTTATTGTGCTAAGACAATTATACTCTTTTCTTAATAGTTTTGAAATGTATCATTGTATCATGCACATTAGGTGAGATTCCCCCCAAATACCCTCCCTCCTTGCAGCCTCTGCCCTCCCATCTCCTCTCTCTCATTTTCCCTCCTACTTTCTGGACTATAGTTATGTTTTACCATTAGTATGAATGTGTAGGTGATTATATATTGATTTCATGGATACTTTGTTTTCATTCCTGAGATACTTTACTAAGAAGAATATGTTCCAGCTCCATCCAGGTAAACATAAACGATGTGAAGTCTCTATCTTTTTATGGCTGTATAGTATTCCATGGTGTACATATACCACAATTGGTTAATCCAATAATGTGGGTTGATGGGCACTTGGGCTGTTTCCATGTCTTGGCAATAATGAATTGGGTTATAATAAACATTCTGGTGCAAATATCTTTGTTGTAAAATGATTTTTAATCAACTGGATATATACCTAGTAGAGGAATTGCAGGATTGAATGGTAGGTCTACTTTTAGTTCCTAGCGTGTTCTCCAAACTTCTTTCCAAAAAGGACGTATTAGCTTGCATTCCCACTAGCAGTGTAGAAGTGTTCCCTTCTCTCTACATCCACACCAAAATCTGTAGTTTTGGGATTTTGTTATGTGGGCTAATCTTACGGAGTTAGATGATATCTCAAGGTGGTTTTGACTTATGTTGGTGCTACGCAACACAAAACCAAAACACCTACTCTGTCTATTTGCATGGAACTGAGGGGTCGAGGGAGGTCAACACTAGCAAACCCTCCTAATGGAGAGACAATCGTGGGCCCCTCCTCCATCCTCTCTCCCCACTCCCTATGTTCCTCACAGGCTTTTATTGAATCTCAGGCATGAGAAAATACAACACAGCAGAAAGCTTCAAAGAGAGAGTCAAGGTTAAAAAACAAGTCGTTTTTCTTTAACTGCATGATTGATCTTAACATTTTCTGTGTTTTGCACTTCTGGCTTGTCTTTTTCTTATCATTTCCAATACATAACTTAGAGTTAGGAGAGTATGCTCTGTCTAGTGAGTATTGTTTTTAGCACCCAGGGCCAGCAGTGATGCTTGGCTTTTTCCCAGATCACTTTGTCCTTAGTACCTCATACATTTAATCCAATGCTCTATCCTAATTTCCCCCTTTTTTCTTTTTTGGAGCAGGTTGTAATTATTGAGAGGGGTTTTAATCAGGTTTTATTAAAATAACCCAAGTTAGTATAACATATGACCACATCTGTCTGTCCATGTCAGAAAGTTCTTGGGACATTGATTAGCTTCTATTCCAAGGGGGTTTATTTGTAACCTGTTCCCACAGTATTATATGATATTCTTCAGTTAGACCAATTAGGAGATTCTCAGGATGGTGTGCTAAAAGAATGAAAGCATAAAGACTATGTACAGTATAGTCAAAGAAAGTGATTAAGTGGTCTAGTGTGCATAGGGAAAGAAGTGAAGTTATGATTAAAATTATGAACTTGGAGAAAAGCAAGAAAAGGGAAATGAAATTCTCTATACAAATACAATATATGTAGTGTTAGAAAATAAAATAAATGGAACAATACGTAGTTTTGGGCAGAAGACAGCAAGTTAGAATTTAAGATTTTACCTAATTGTCAGAGAAATGCAAATCAAAACCACCCTAACATATCACCTAACCCCAGTGACAATGGCCCACATCACAAACACCCAAAGCTGCATTTGCTTGTGTGGTTGTGGAGAAAAGGGAATACTTTTACACTTTTGGTAGGACTATAAACTAATACAACACTTTTGGAAGGAAGTACGGAGAACCCTCAAAGAACTCAAACTAGACCTCCCATTTGATTCTGCAATCCCATTACTGGGCATCTACCCAGAAGATTTTTCTTCCTTGAAGGCTTCTGTGGTATCTTTTTTTTTTTTTTTTTTTTTTAGACAGAGCCTCAAGCTATCACCCTGGATAGAGTGCCATGGCATCACATCTCACAGCAACCTCCATTTCCTGGGCTAAAGCGAGTCTCCTGCCTCTGCCTCCCAAGTAGCTGGGACTACAGGTGCCCGCCACAATGCCCAGCTATTTTTTGGTTGCAGCCAACATTGTTGTTTGGCGGGCCCAGGCTGGATTCGAACCCGCCAACTCAGATGTACATGGCTGGTGCCTTAGCCCATTGAGCCATAGGCGCCGAGCCCTTCTGTGGTATTTTTAATACTCCCCATCAATTGGCAGATTATTTAGTAGGAAAGAAAGGGAAAAAAATCATTTCACTGTAAGGACATTTGCACTAGACTGCTTATCACAGCTCATTTACAATTGCCAAATTGTGGAAATAACCTATCGTGCCTACCAATCCAGGAATGGATTAACAAGATGAAGATATATGTATACCATGAAATACTATACAGGCACTAAAAAGCATGGTGACTTTACATCTTTTGAATTAATTTGGATAGAGTTGAAATACATTCTTCTTACTAAAGCATCGCATGAATAAAGAAGCAAGAATCCAATATACTCAATTCTAATATGAGGACAATTGATTCTAGTACATGGTGGGAGGAGGGGGAACAGGTGGTATCTGTCCCCGGTATATGACACACCTCTTGGGGGCAGGACACTATTAATATTGGGGCCACACCCAGCAAACATAAGCAGTATAACCTGGCTCATTGTACCCTCAATGAATCCCCAAAAACAAAAAAAAAGGAAAAAGAATTTAAGATTTTAGAGGTAAACCATTTCTAGGTGATGAAAAAGTCTAGGATGTGTCCTTGATGGTTAACTAGTACAGGATTTAAGAGGTTGTCGCTGAGAATAAGATGGTTAAGACATCTGGAGGCCACATTTTGGGATGAGTTATCTATATGAAGTCTGGAATTCCCTATAATAGTAACCAGAAGCTAGGAGTTTGGTGCAGAAGACCGTGGGTCTTGAGATAGGCCCTGGAAGTGAACAAGAAATTTGTAGTTTACAAGAACAATAAAGCCAAATTTCATAAATATTAAAAGAGGAGAGGCTTGGTTATGGTTGGAAAGCAGCAATTGCAATCTAGGAAAATGCCAAGCCCTGAGACAAATGGGATATAGAAAAATGACCGGCTTTCTCTCTCAAAAAAAAAAAAAAAGGGCAGAAAAGTCTAGTAAGAAGAGGCAAAGGTCAGTTAGGAAAGAAGGTAAAAAGAATAGTCCATAAGAGATAGAGAAATTCATTTTTTAATGAAATCAATTCCAGAGGGCACTATGGGAAGGGTTGAAAAGAAGCTAATGATAGAAAGAAAAGCTCAAGATGGTAAAACAGAATAGACTAAAATGACAGAAAAATTTGAGGGGCTTTTATTTTTATTTTATTTTTGAGACAGAGTCTCACTATGTCACCCTTGGCAGAGTGCTGTGGCATCACAGCTCACAGCAACTTCCAACTCTTGGGCTTCAGCGATTCTCTTGCCTCAGCCTTCCAAGTAGCTGGGACTACAGGCACCCACCACAATGCCTGGGTATTTTTTGGTTGCAGTTGTCATTGTTTGACAGGCCTGCTCTGGGTTTGAACCCACCAGCTCCGGGGTATGTGATAGGTGCCCTAGCAGCTGAGCTGCAAGCACCAAGCCATTGAGGGGCTTTATTTTGGAGAATGAGAATGATACAGAAGAAAAGATACAGTTAGACCATTGTCCTTGAGGCAGAAGATCCAGGTCTTGAAAGAAGCCTGTTAAAGTTAGCACAGTGGGAAGTTGCCCCATTCCCTGGGCTGGTTACAAGAGAATATTAGAATCTCCCCTGGCCCAAAGCTTCATAAGAGAGGTATGAACCATCTTGGGGAAAACAACCCTCACACACATTTCTTCCCAGGCACTTGTGCAAATGACTAACTCCTCAAACATTCCTTTCTTCTCAGAAACACTGCACTATAGTTCCAGAGGATGAAAAGCAAGAATTTTCCTACGCAGGATTTGGAAATAACTAGGACATGTGAATTGTCTGCCTAAACTGCATTTTCAGTTTTTTTCCCATGCCAATAGTGCTCCTGCAAACAAGGGAATGTTACTAAAATCCATCAGACTTTATATAAAAATTATGGCAAATACCAACTCCACATAGTGACAAAATACAAGAAGAACAAAGGTTTTCTGTATCCCCAGAGAAAGAAGCATTATGACAAAAAGTCAGAGTGGCTATGGTGGGGCAGTCTAAGACTATTTTCTGAGAAGAGGGGATAAAACTATAAAAGAGATTGTTCTGAGGTTTGAATGCATTGAGACCAAGTGTAGATCTGAAGAATGCTGGCTATTAGGAGATGCAAGCATTCTGAACTGGGAGGACATAAAAAGATCCAGCAATCTAGCTCTGAGCCTCATTTTTTATTTTGCTATGGAGATAATAAAATCTTCAGGTTAAAAAGATGGAAGCAGAAAAATAAATCTTGAGGTCATGTTCAAATAAATAAATAAAGTGCATCTTCAGGCTAGAGAAAAGAGCCATTGTGAAGGACAGTTTTGAGCCACTTGGCAAGCAAATTAGGAGGTGGTTGCAGGTGGCGAGGGTAAGTGGAAATTTCCATCCTCCTACCCAGGAGCTAAAACTAAGTCTATTACCAAACAAACTTGTTAGCTTTGTGTCTTACCCATTGTTATGATGGTAGATGGTCCCCTGTCTGTTTCCCTTGCTGATACATTCTCTCATTCTACCTATTTACTGGTGAATGTTTGCATCTAATGACTCATAGCCTAACTTTGTTCATCATTTTAGCCTAAAAGCTCTAGGATTATGTCCTAGCAATAGCTGGTGTTTTTGCCAGATTTACTCTATTACTGTTTAATCAACAAACAATGCCAAATAGCCATTTTTCATAATATAGAATCATTATTTTCTCAGATTTTCAATACTGTTTATACTTTACTTTATAAAGGCGAGAAGATTGATACTACTAACCTAGAAAATTTTCTGGAAAATATGGGGATACATCTCACAGAAGATAAAGCCATGCAACTACTAAATAATCTGCCAGTTGATGGTGAGCATTAAAATACCACAGAAGCCTTCTAGGAAGCTTTAGCATATGAATTTTCATGACTCATAACTCCCTATATGAAGAATGTTCCATGCTTTCACCCCCAAAATGATTTCACCAAATTGAGATCTGTTTCCATTCTTGAGCTGTATTCCTGAAAATGAAAAATATTTAAATTTCTGGAATAGAACTTTTAAAAGTCTATGTTTCTGAAATTATAAATGTTTCATACTATTTTTAAAATATCTCCATTGCTGCCTGAGACTAGAATTTTTCTCTGTCTTACAGCCAAAGGAAAAGTATATAAGAACAGATTAATGAAAGAATTGGAGAGTCTTGAAGGTATGTTAGAAATATGATGAAAAGGCAGATAAAACTGATGCCATCAAGCTTTGCTGTTATTTTCAATTTCTATAATTCTCAGATTGTTAATTCTGTTGTCTCAATTGTTTATTATTCAGTGTTCATCTTTACAGGTTTTAGGCACACTATAATCACCAAAATGATTTTAATAACCACTAAAGACCTAAAAACGTTGGTTCTCAAATATGTTTATATATCAGCATCACCAAGGGAAAAAATGTTACAGCATTCAGATCACTAGGCCATTTCCAGTTATATTGATTTTGAATTTTCAAGGATAGTGCCCAGAAATATATTTTATTAAAATATTTCCAGGAGATGTTGCTCAACAGATACAAAATTATAGTTAGATAGGAAGAATAAGTTCTGGGGTTTTATTGCAGAGCAAGATGACTACAGTTAACAATAATCTATGTTATATTTCAAAATAGCTACAAAAGAGGATTTTAAATGTTCTCATAAGTATGTGAGGTGTTAAGTATGCTGATTACCCTGATTTGGTCATTCCATAATATTTACATGTATTAAAGCATCACATTCTAACCTATAATCATATACAATTATTATCTGTCAATTAAAATTTAAAGCATCTTTAAACACTTTAGAAAAATTTTCAGGGCCTGTAATCCCAGCACTTTGGTAGACCATGTGGGGTGGATTGTATATGCTTAAGAGTTCAAGACCAGCCTAAGCAAGAGGGAGACCCTGTCTCTAAAAATAGCCGGCCGTGGTAGTGGGCACCTGTAGTCCCAGCTACTTGGGAGACTGAGACCAGAGGATCACTTGAGCCCAAGAATTTGAGGTTGCTATGAGCTATGACACCACAACACTCTACCAAAGATGACAAAGTGAGACTCTGTCTCAAAAAAAAAAAAAAGTTTTTTTCAGGGAATTATGATGGAATAAATCCATGGACTTGATTTATTCATTTATTTATTTTTCTTCATTAGTTTATCAAGTTTCAAATCCTATTATGCAAACACATCCAAAAAAGATTGATTTTGGTCTTTGCCATGACTTACCAGAAACCCCTAATGCCTCACTTTCATCTCTTAAAAGTTCTCCTAAAAGCCATAACAGAATCCTACAAATCAATGTTTAGAAATTCCTCACTTAGGACCCAAAACCATGTTTACTTGAATAGTGTAATTGTTCTTTGCTCTTCAATCTCTGTGTAGCATTGATACCTGAGCATGAGCTAGAATGACCAGCTCTTTATATCATTATGAATGTTTCTTATATCCACCCATTATTTCCTAAGGAACAAAGCTGTCTTCAGATAAGATGGAAACTTTCATAAAAAACATGGGATTTGATCTCCAGGAGAAAGAAATCCAGATACTGAAGGAGCACCTGCCAGTTGATGGTGAGAGTTTTAAATATCAACATGCCCCTTAATAAAACTTTGGGCATGAGGCTAGTAGTGAGACAAGAATAATTGAAGATAGGATATATATGAAAAGAAGAAAAAGAAAGAATAAGGTCTTCACTATAGCTACCACTTGGGAAGAATCACTAAGAACACTACCAAAAACATGGCAAGTGTCAACTCTCTGTGTAACACCACAGGAAATGCCAAGGTCTAACAAGAATACTCAGGATATTAATCTTTCAGTCCCTATTGCTAATCCAGCATTAAATAGCAATGACCAATACCACATAATCACATGTCCAAGGCACTATTCCAAGCACTTTACATGTTATTGACTTATTTAATCTTGCAAAGAACCCTGTAAGGTAGATTCTATTTTTGCCCCCATTTTACATATAAGGAACTAAGGCACGCAGAAGTTAAAACCTACCCAAAGTCCAACAATAAATAGTAAAGCCAGGAAAAGAACCCACGCAATCTGGCTCCAGAAACTGTTTCTTAACCACTATACTATACTTTCATGAACTACTAAAATTAACAAATTTAAGAAGGTGTATAGAAATGTTGCAAATGAAATTAATTAAATTAAGCATATATTCAGCAGTTCTCAACTTGTGGGTCACAACCCCTTTGGGGTCAGAAAACACATATTTCTGATGGTCTTAGGAACAGAGACACCACTCCTCTATCAGTCTCCAGGCAGGTCTGCCCACATCTGAGTATTCGGTGTGATGACATCATCTGTATTACAGGGTTGCTGCATTAGGAAGATTGAGATCATCTAAGATGGGTCTCATGCTAGTAGAACTGAGAAGTCATCAGAAAATTGGGGGGGACTCCCCCTAGAGGAAGTAGTAAAAATATAAAATTAATCCAAGTCAATGAACACTGTGTGTGCTCTTCTACATCAATAGTACCTTTCTTTCATTCCATAAACTTTAATGCCTGTGGTCTATCAGGCACAGTTCTAGGCCCTTGACACTTTTGCCTTAATAAAATAAGCTATTTTTCAAAAAAAAATGACTTTTTCTTTGGTTTTTATATCCCTTTCATAGTAATAAATGTAGATACTTGTGATTGCCCTGTTTTCCTAGTATCTTGCAACATCACCAGAACAGTGATTTAAAATATGAAGCTATTACTATAATTCTTGTGAAGTGCCTGATACATCTATGTAATCATCTGAGATAAGGTAGAAAATTGTTTCAAAACCCTAAGAGAATGGTAAATGGAGAAGCCCTAATTAGCCCCAGTAGAGCTAGTTAGAGACACAAAGTGAAGGGCATGATGGCACTGTCCTTTGCAGGCACAGACTTTTAGCCAAAAAAGGGTCTTCCTTATCCCATTTTAAAGTTGTTATATAACTTTTATGTGATAATGTATATAATATAATAATAAAGTGTTATAAAACCATAAAAAAAACCAAAAGATTCTTATAATCAAAAAGACATAAAAAGGACCAGCAAAACTAAATTCTTCTTCAAAGAACTTGGAATATATATTGATTTTAAAGCTAATTCATTCTCTTTGTGTGCATTTTACTATAACTATTATTTAGCCAACATTTATAGACCATCAATCTTGGGTAAACTATTAAACTAATGTCTAGGTAACAGTAGGCATTGGGAGGTTTATTGTTGCTCACTGCATAGAAAACCAATTACTGAGACAAAGAGGATTGTCATGAAGAAAGGATTTTTTTTAATGGAAAGTGGAAGCATCAGCTGGGAGATAGGAATATGGACTGCCTCAAATCAACCTCCTCAATCAAAACCCATTCAGGGGTTTTTCTGGAGGTGAAACGAATAATGCACGAGGGGAGCAAGCATCATTATGTGTTTGGGGTAGAAGGCAGGGCACACAAGCACAATGGGAAATCATGCTAGCACATGTATCCTGTGATCAAAAAATGTCTGATAAGTCCCTCCCAGGGTGGGGATTTTAGTATTGTAAAGAACTAGGGGTTAATATTGGTCATTCTTTCAGCCTTGTGTGCAGACCCAGTGGGTCCTTGGACACAATTTGTTGTGGGTAACACTTACCTTCTTTGGAAAAACAGGTGGTGTCAGATTCTGTAGTTATCTCATGACTACAAGGATGTTCCCCCATTCCTGGGAAAGAAACTCAAAGGAATGCATTAGTACAACAAAGTTACAAAGTTTCCATCATCCAGTCTTACTGAGAACCGTCTGTTCTTGGCCTACTTTGAAACTGCAGTTGCTAACCTAATGGTGTTGAGATGAAATTTACTACTATGGTACCAGTACCATCAATTTAAGGCCACTTAGAGCAGCCAGCTCTAATCAAAATGTGATCACTGAAAACTCATTTGAAGCGTAAAGGAACTAAAAGCACTATTTAAATTTTTTTTTCTTACTTATGGAGCTGGTTACAGGAATGCAAAGTAATTCTTGGTATCTCTTCCTCAGGGGAATTTAAAGTCTTAGGAGTATTACAAATAATACAAACAGTGTGAACATATTTGAGTAGCTTGATCAAAAAGTGAATGTATCCATTGGAAGCTTTAAAAGTTCTAAACCAAGTCTTGCCTATTAGAGAGATAGAATCTTTTAAGTACTGTCTTAAAATCCCAATTCAATGTTTCTCAAACTGGCAGTTTTGCAAACTGTTTAAAATGTATCCATTGACCTTCAGCAACTTCAGAACTTAATTTGAGAAATACTGACCAAAGAAACTAAGTATGGTCTATAAAAATGTCTTTTAATTGAGAATGACCACTACAAAACAAAGTTTTATCATCACAAGTGGACTTTAACTGAATACATGAACATAAGGATCATATTGGCAACCTAAGAACAACCAGACATGCATACCAACATGAATCTTCTAGTGGATCACTGGGCACCAATGTGATCATAAACCTAAAGGTAAAGTCAGCACTGACAAAATGGAAATAACCATTTTTATTTATTTTTTTGAGACAGAGTCTCACTGTGTCATCCTGGGTATAGTGCCATGGCATCATGGCTTACATCAACCTCAAACTCTTGGGCTTGAGCAATCCCCTTGTCTTAGCCTCCCCAGTAGCTCAGACCACAGGCATCTGCCACATCACCCAGCTAGTGTTTTTATTTTTGGTAGAGATGGGGTCTTGCTGGTCTTGAACTTCTGAGCTCAAGCTTCCACCCACCTCAGTCTCCTCAAGTGCTAGGATTATAGGCATGACTCATAGCACCTGGCCAAAAATACCATTTTTAAGCAAAATTTTTTAATTTAAAAAAAAAAACTTCCAACTTCTGGAAGGATTAAGTTAATGATAGTATATGTCCCAAAGGAAAGTAGAATGGTTTAAACTTTGTTCTTGCATTGTGATTTATGCATTTTGATAGTTTATAGGGTAGATAGCAATAACTATGTTTATTGAATTAATAAGTATCTGGCGGCTCGGCACCTGTGGCTCAGTGGGCTAAGGCGCCAGCCACATACACCTGAGCTGGCAGGTTCGAATCCAGCCCAGGGGGCCCCCCAAACAACAATGACGCCTGCAACCAAAAAATGGCCAGGCGTTGTGGTGGGTGCCTGTGGTCCCAGCTACTTGGGAGGCGGAGGCAAGAGATTTGCTTTAGCCCAGGAATTGGAGGTTGCTGTGAGCTGTGACGCCATGGCACTCTATCCAGGGTGACAGCTTGAGGCTCTGTCTCAAAAAAATAAAATAAAATAAAATAAAAATAAGTATCTGGCATGAAAAAATAAACTTCTAGGAAAATGTTTTCTAATGACTGAATTTGGAATTTCTGCTACACAATTTAAGGATTTTATATCATTGTTCTATAAAATCTTTTTGATGCTTTTTTGTCTTAAAGATAATAAGAAAATTGATTTGAATGTACTGCTGGATGAAGTTAATAACATTACTGGTGAGTGAGATAGTGCAATTAATTCTATATTATGTGATCTTAAAGTTTTATGTGGAACTCTATTTTTAACACAATAGTGTTTCCTCCATTCATTTACTTAACATTTATTTATGGTGTATTTATCATATCCCAGGTGTTGTTCTAGGCACTTAGGCTATGTCAGGAAGCAAAACAAAGATTACTGCCCCCATAGAGCTCACATTCTAGCAAAAGAAATAGTAAACATTAAAGAGGAGTACATTATATAATATGTTAAAGAGTGATAAATGCTATGGGAAAAAATGAAACATGGAATAGAATAAAGGAGATTTGGAGAGAAAAGTGTGTTGAGGAAGGAGGCAATGTATTCTTACATGGATAATCAGGCCTCCTTGGGGCCTGACACTTGAGAAAAAACTTGAAGGAGATGAGGATTTTGGCTATGTAGGGATTTCTAGACAAAGAATATGGCAAACAGAGGGGATGAGGGCAAAGACTCAAAAACAGGAGCACGCCTGGAGTATTCAAAGAACAACATGTAGGTCTGTATAGGTGAAGCTTTGCAACTAAGAAAAAGTAATAGAGGATGAGATGAGAGAGGCAATGTGTACAAGATCAGTCAGGGCCTTGAAAGCCCAGCAAGGACTTGAGCTTATTTTCTGAGATAAATGGAAAGCTAGCTGTTATAGGGTTTAGAGCAGAGGCATAATGTGATCTGAATTCTGTTTTAATCAGATCTTTCTATTGAAAATAGTCTGGGGAAGTGGAAGGAAGGAATCAACAGAAGAAATAGATAAACCATTTAGGGGACTTTTCAGATAACCAATAATAGGAATGATTATAGCATAAGCCAAGGTAGAAGGCAGTGGAGTGATGAAAAGTACTTAAGAGTCTGGGTATATTTTTG
The DNA here is from genome assembly GCA_963573935.1 of Arctocebus calabarensis. Lineage (NCBI taxonomy): Eukaryota > Metazoa > Chordata > Mammalia > Primates > Lorisidae > Arctocebus > Arctocebus calabarensis. Next base: position 14,274 of record CAUYON010191498.1, read on the forward strand.
AAAAGAGTCAACATAATTTTCTGACGGATTAGATAAACAGAAAGGTCAAGAATGATTCTAAATGGTAGAAATATTTTCAGTAACTTAAGTGTCCATAAATACATGAATGGATAAAGAAATTGTGGTATACACAACATGAAATATTATATTGTCACAAAAAAGAATGAAATCCTTTCATTGCATCAATATGGATAGAACTGGAAGACATTATGTAAGTAAAATAAGCCAAGCACAGAAAAATAAATCCCAAATGTTCTCACTCACATGTGGGAGGTAAATACCAAAAAACATTTGATCTTGTGGAAACAGAGAATAGAATGATAGTTACAAGAGGCTAGGAAGGGTAGGAGGGAAGGGGGGAAAGTTGGGGATGGTTAATGGGTACAAAAATTTATAGTTAGAATGAACAATATTTGATAGCACAATAAAGTGACTAAAGTTATCATAAGTTAGAGTATGCTTTAAAATAATTAAAAGAGTGGAATTGGAATTTTCCTAACACAAAGAAATGATAAATGTCTGAAGTGGTGTATTCCCAATTGCAGTGTGATTTGATTAATTCACACTGTAATGCCTGTATCAAAACTTCATATGTGCCCTCTAAAGATACACAACTATTATTTACCTATAATAGTTTTAAAAATTAAGTAAATTTAAAAAAATGCTTCCTAGATTTTTGTTCTAAACAAGTAGCTAAAATAATAGACTTGCCATTAACTGAGATTAAAAAAGTTGCCAGTAGTATAAATTTGGGTGGGAAAAATTTAAGGATTCAGTTTGGGACATTTTGAATATCAAATAGACCTCCAAATACAGACGTAAAGTACAAAGTTACTAGAAAGACTCAAATTCAAGAAATATATCTGGGGTACAAATATAAAACTGAAATCTATAGGCATATAGATGGTACTTAAAGCCATGAGATTGAATGCATTTACCTAAGGAGCAAATTATAAGTAGAGATGAGAAGAGGACTGAGAATGAATCCTGGAGTGCTTCAATATTAAGAGGTCTTAAAAAAGTACAAACAAGGAGTGGCCAGTAATGTAGGTGGAAAACCAAAAGAATATGGTGCTCTGAATTAGGTTTGGTACCCCAGAAAACAAACCCTGAGGCACAATTATAAATGCAAGTAGTGGGAAGGTAAGCCCAGGAATCACAGGGGGAGTGGTGAAGTGAGACATGGATGAAGGCACCAATAAAGCATTTGTTCATCGAACAAGTTACCATTGCAGGTAACTGGAGCTTAATCCCACAAGGTATATCTAGAAAATGATATAGCCTCAAGGGAGGGGTGATAGAGGTAAGTTATTTTTACACCAACTCATATCAGTCATTAGTTGAAACCAGCTTAAAGGAGGGGAAAGCAGTATTATGCTGCTGGAATTTCCAGCCATCTGACCATAAGCAAAGCGAACTCTAGCAGCTGAAGAAATCCCACAGACAATGAGATCCTAGCAACTGAAAGTGGGCTAGCATGCACTGAAGTAATAAGGCTCAAAGGAATATGAGCAGACCATCCACAGTATTTGCCACAGTAACCACACAAAGGACAAATGAACGGAATCAAATGCTGTCTATAGGCTGGGCATGGTGGCTCTATATATGATAGGTTTCTCATAATATAAAATACAGTAGAACCTCCATACTTGACCACTTCCCTATGCTGGCCACCTTCTTAAGTTAAGCTAATTTCCATAGACCAGACATGCACATGTATGCATCAGTACCATAGGCCTAGCTTCTCATGTTGATCATCTCCATATGTTGACTAGTTTGTTGCAGTCCTTTGGGTGGTCAACTTACAGAGGTTCTACTGTATTACACAGTTCTTTTTTTTTTTTGGCCATAGTTGTTGTTGTTTTGGCAGGCCCAGGGCTGGATTCGAACCCACCAGCTCTGGTGTATGTGGCTGGCGCCCTAGCCACTGAGTACAAGCACCAAACCAACACAGTTCTTATATTATAAACTTAAATTGTGTTTTCCTTTTTCTAAAGGAGAGAAGATTCATGTTGGAGACATGAAGAGTTTTCTGGAAGACATGGGAATAGAGACCACAGATAAGGAACTCAAAAAACTGCTGAAAACGCTGCCATTTTCTGGTAAATATTTACATGTGTTTTACTTCACTGATGTCTAAAACCTTTCATTCAAAAAACATTTATTGATGATCTTCTGTGTGCATGGTGTTCTCCTAAGCCCTGGGAGAGCAAGGACTATGTCTGTTTCCCCAAGTCCTGGCCCTCTTAAAGAAAAAGTTATAGCTTTCATATGGAAGTGTAGGTGATTATATAATGGTTTCAGAGCTCAGTACATTGGATACTTTTTCTTCCATTCTCAAGATACTTTACTTAGGAGAATATGTTCCTCTCCCCTTTCTTTTTTTTTTTTTGAGACAGAGCCTCAAGCTGCCACCCTGGATAGAGTGCGGTGACATCACAGCTCACAGC
>CAUYON010191501.1:0-10823 GCA_963573935.1 Arctocebus calabarensis
CGCCTGTAGTCCCAGCTACTAGGGAGGCTGAGGCAAGAGAATCGCTTAAGCCCAAGAGCTGGAGGTTGCTGTGAGCAGTGTGACGCCACCGCACTCTACCCAGGGCGATAAAGTGAGACTCTGTCTCTACAAAAAAAAAAAGAAAACTATATTAACACTTTTCTTCCTGTCCCCTAAACAATAACTTTAAATTTTCTTTAGGCTCACAAGTGTAGGTGGAGTGTGGTTGATTCTCTTCATGGTCTGCTTCTGTAGAAGGTGGTGGCTTCCAGGATTTTACTCGTGAATAATGTATCTAGGAATCTATTCCCATAACTTTAACAGCTGTAGAAGACGACAAGATAACAGAAAAGGGACCTTCCCAAGTTGGGGTTAGGGAAGGTGAATTAGATCATGACTAGATCTCCAGGAGAGAAAAGCTCCTTTAGTGTTGAATTTGAAAATGTAATTGGGAGGTTTTTTTTGTTTGTTTGTTTGTTTACAAAGGTATACTTTAATAAGTATAAAGTATATAAACATTTAGGTAAGCTTATGAAGCTGACCAAAATACATAAATTAGGAGATATAGGTGACCATCTAAATTTTCTATGTCATTTTTTTTAACACAATATTTATTAAAGTTGTTCAATATACAATTTCTCCTTTTTCATTTTGGAAGTCATTTATTATAAAGGTAATTCTTTTGTCTGATGACAAACAACAGCCATAGTGATTACTCTGGACCTCCACGTTGGATATATTCCATTTCTTATTGAGACACAAGTTTCCTTCTGTATTTCTGAGGTAATGTTTTTATTATTTCTGCAGTGTCTGGTGGACCCTGATACATCAGCAAATTTGGTGATTTAGTTCCCTTAGAATGCTGGGAAATTGCAAAAGAGTGAGATGGTAGTCCTGCTGATCTCAAAGCTTCTGATATGTTGGGTTTAGGATTGTCTCTTCTGTCAGGAAATCGTATTAATGGAGCGTGCGGCTTGACTACCTGGACGATCCTGCTTGCAGACGCCATCTTGCTGCCCATCATGACCCCGGAGCAACATAGACTTCTTAAAAAATCACCACCTTGCACTATCATACTAATATAACCAGTTTCGTTTGTTGGATATTAGTTTTACCCCTCCTTTCATCCGTTACAACTGACGCATTTGTTTCTCTTAATTTTAATCCCCTCTACCTATGCTCTACATTGGTATTTTTAAAACCACCAATGAATCAAGAAACAGATTCAGTAGATTGCTAGTTTCATTTCTTTAAAAAAAAACTAGAGTAGAAATATATAAATTATATCACAAGTATTAAGGATAAATATTGTTTTCTGAAACTTGTGTTTTTGTAATGTAAATATGTATATACCCTGGATGGCAAAGGTAAAATTTATTTCCTGCTAAGGGTTCTGGTCAAAAAAGCTCCTGTTCTCAGCTCGAGGCCTGTGGCTCAACAGGCTAAGGCACCAGCCAGGTACACCTGAGCTGGCGGGATCAAATCCAGCCCGAGCCCGCCCGCCAAACAACAATGATTGGCTGCAACCAAAAAATGGCTGGGCGTTTTGGCAGGCGCCTGTGGTCCAAGCTGCTTGGGAGGCAGAGGCAGGAGACTCGCTTGAGCCCGGGAATTGGAGGTTGCTGTGAACTGTGATGCCACAGCACTCTATCCAGGGAGACAGCTTGAGGCTCTGTCTCAAAAATAAATAAATAAATAAAATAAAATAAAATAAAAAGCTCCTGTTCCCTCAGTCCAGTGGTTCTCAACCTTCCTAAGGCTGCAACCTTTTAATATGGTTCCTGTGGGTCGTGACTGCATCTCCCTTCTCACCACTTTAGAAACCTCACTGATTATTTTCCAGCCCCCCATCTCCAATCTCTCCCTTGCATCAACTATTTCCCATCAGAATTTCAATAGGCTTAATTTTCTCCTGCATATTTCTCTCCTCCTTGATCCCAGTGCCTCCCTGCATCAAGGGTTACACTTCTGCAATGAGACAACCCAACGATCTCAGCAGGAGTTTCTCTCCATTGCATTCTGGTTTGAGCCTAACCAGAGGGCTTTGAGGGCTCTAGGTAAGGACTTCCAAGTACACTTTGGAATTCTTCTTTCTTACTATCTCCTTATTGGCACCTGACATTGTTTGCCCACTAAAGCACTCTCTTCTTTTTAACCCCATACTTTCCTATTTTGCTTTTCTTTGCCACAAAATTTCTTTGGCCAGCTCTTCTTCTACTCATCCTTAAATGTTGGTTTTTATAGGCACTCTTTCTCCCCAACTGGGGTGATCTCTCAACCACTATGAGGCTTCAATTGCCATCCCTGTGCTAAGGTTTCTTCATTTCCATTCCCAATCTCATTCCTAACAACCAGACCTGACTTCCCTTTTTACATGGCATAGTTGTGTATATCTGACAACTTAATTAACTTTCTGGAATAATTCTTTATTTTCATCTCTAGGATTTTAATTTACTCATTAGCTAGACCCAACTACCTATTCATGGTTTGGTTTGAAACACAATTCTAACAATTACTGGGAGACCCTGAGTAAGTCTCTTAATTACTTTGTGCCTGAGTTTTCTCACCCAGAAAACAGGAAAAATAATAAAACCAATCTCTAAAAATTACAAAAGATTGAATGAGACAATACATATAAAGCCCTTAGAATCATGGGTGGCATATTGCAAGAATTCACTAATTATTAATTTATTTATGTTATTGGGTCTTGAAATACCATACAAATATAATATAATACTTTGTGTTATTCTTACTGAATTTTACATTTTGGTCCTTGATTTATTTTTCAGATGTAGTTATACTCTCTTTTCTTTCTACATTCTTCATAAAAACTCATGCTTAAATTATAACTCGTAGATTACTAGGTTTTTGGGTTACTTTAGAAAATTAGTCTTTTTATACCTCATTCATTACTCTTCTTTGTTGAGGCTCTCTCTTATTCTTAAAGATTTAAAATTACCTCCTAAAGTAAGAAGAGACCTCACTGATTACCTAATCCAACCTTTTCACCCAAGACAAGAATATCCTCTGAGCTCTGTCACCCAACCACTTCCAGTCATCACCAATTTCATTCTGAGCACCACCACTTTGCCAGAACAAAACATTAGTCCCTCTAGTTTTCACTCAACCTATGTCTGACCTCAGGATCAACTCACATGAAAGGTCTCCAAATATCTTTTTTCCCCACTCCAAGTTAAACTAGTTCCTTTACTCATTTCTCATATGAAATAATTTCTAAATCTTTCTACTCCCTCTGGACACCTTTGAGTTCCAATGTACTCTTGAATTCACTGAAAAATTCCAAGTTTGGTTTAATAGTACATGTGTTCAGGACTAAACCTTCCCCTACTCCCATGACTAGATATTACTATTACAAAATCCTGCTTTGACTACTAGATCTTTAATTTAGGCCTCCCATTCAGTTTCAATCCCCTTAACTCTACTAGTCTCCTAATACTCTCCCCATTTCATCAATACAACCAATCTTCTCAACAAAGAAGAGTAATGAATGAGGTATAATACCAAGAATCCCTTTCCTCAGACATGATCTACTTCAAAGCACACCTTAAATTTACAAAGCCAACCACACTACTCAATGATCATGGACTTGTCTTCTGCCCCTAGACAAAGGCTGCTTAAGAGAGATGTCAACTTACATAGGCCTGTACCTGCAGACAAGTCTAAAATTCTTCTCTTCATGTTTAAGTCACTAGATAACAGGGATTCACAGAAGTACTATGGTAAGTAGTTAAGTGCCAGAGTATTTTAAAATTACACTACCTGGGTTCAAATCCCACATCCATCTTTATAAACTTGGACTTGGGAAAGTCAATTTCCATTACTTGTATCCCCATTTGTATAGTAGGGATCATAAATCCACAAGGATAGCAAATGAAATATTTCATCTACATTCTTAGCTCATTGTCCTGCTCCTAGTAAATGCTCAATAAAGGTTACTTGTTCCTAGTGTTCATAATTATTATTTGTGCATGCATCATAAACTTCATGAAATCATATGCCTTTGTGGTGTTTTTTCTAAGGATAATAAACCATAATTTTCAATAATTTTCCTTCATGGAGTAGTTTCTTGCCTTTTCTCTGGGCATCAAATACTAGTCCTTCAAATAATAGGTCTATAGGGAACCCCAATCTCTAACCTATTGTGTAACCTTTACAGATACATATGACCATCAGCAATCTATAATTTTCTTGAAGTCTATCTATACTTATATTTTGTATTTGGATTTATTCCACTTTGCTTTTGGTTTTATGTTGTCTAGAATTCTCTTTTATATGACTAAGTCTCAAGCCTACAATTAGATTAAGACCTTTATTACTAGATACTTTCGTAGCCCATACAGGAGTCTTTAAATATTGAGGACATACATCAAGTGAATTGAATACAATTATCTAAGATATAACCATTTCTAGAGATTTAATTCTCAAGGCTGTACTTGTAATCATAACTGAAATGCCACCACAAAAGTTTCCAAATAAAGTTAATCAAATATCATCTTTGTGAGCTGTAGTGGCTCACGCCTGTAAGCCTAGCACTTTGGGAGACGAAGCAGATAGACTGCTTGAGCTCAAGAGTTCAAGACAGACCCCGTCTCTACAAAAAAAAAAAGGGGGGGGGGGAGGCGATGCCTGTGGCTCAAGGAGTAGGGCGCCGGCCCCATATACCAGAGGTGGTGGGTTCAAACCTGGCGCCGGCCAAAAACTGCAAAAAAAAGAAGCCAGGCGTTGTTGTGGGCATCTGTAGTCCGTGATACTTGGGAGGCTGGGGCAAGAGGATCGCTTGAGCCGGAGAGTTTGAGGTTGGTGTGAGGCAGGACACCGTGGCACTCTACCCAATGTGACAGAGTTATAGTCTGTCTCAAAATAATAATAACAGTAGTAATAAGCATCTTTGAAACTTTCCAAACGTTAGTGTTGATTTTAATTTCTAAAGTGCTTTAAGTTAACGTACCCAATTCAGTTAATATGCTTAAAACAGTATTTAGATTCTAACCACCTACTCCTTCGCAGAACTTAGTACCACACTATAAATAACCAAAACCCCAAAGAAACCTTTATGAGAATTCTATTCCAAATCTAATTACTTGCAACCACCCGCTGAGGATTTGGCACAATCCCACGCACTTGCATTTTCCGTTCTGTGGGGCAAACACGTGGCTACACTAAGATTTCAAAGTACCTCCTAGGTGAAGAATTTGCACGTATTAGGACTAAGCCCTAAAATGTGATAATCCTTTCAGACTTTGAATCTCACTTACACCAATGCCGATTTTTTTCTCATACTTTCTACCCACAGACTCCAACCCTTCGTCTTGGGGAGCTGAGCGGGGAAGACCGTGGCCGGACCCCCTTTCTCGACTCTAGTTTCAGATGAGCCAGGGCAGACAGCATCTCCTTCAAAGCGCTCCTCCTCTATAGTACGGAAAAAGCAGAAGAGACCCGGGCCTCTTTGCGGGTCTTTACCGCCTACTTTGGGCTGACAGTGAAAGGCAGCAGCCCGTTATCCAGGCAGGCTCTTACCGGCGAAGCGGATCTTCACGAGGTCGAGCGGGTGCAGCGCCAGGTTGGACAATACCCCTCCACTCACGCCCGCTACCAGGTTCTCGTACCGGACGTGGCGGAAGACCGTGCTCCACGCCGACGACCCGGACGCCGACTGGCCCTGGCCCGTCATAGGCTCTGGGGCCGCCGACACCACGGCACCCAGGGCCGCGGAGGTGGGACGAGATGCAGTGGCCGCCACCGTGGCGACGATCGCCGCCCAGGAGCTGGAACCGCAGGGCGCGAGCTCACTTCCGGGACGGGCAAGGAGACAGGGGCGCCGGGGCGAAGCGGAGGGACCCTGGCACAGAAGGGGCGTGACGGGGTTGGGGTCGCAGCGCGTTGGAAGCCGGTTGCCCGCCTCTGCCAATTCTCCGCCCTGCCCTGCCCCACCCACCACTGCTGCCGGCTCGGACCAAAAGACCGGGAAGCGAACCCACGCCGAGGATCCGCCCTCTGCCAACCTTTGCCCGCAGAACTAGGGAGCGCCTCCGGGGTCACGTGACAGGAAGCAGTCTGCGAGAGGCGGAAGTCGCATGTGCGGAAGGAGGCGGCGGGGTACCTACGGAACCGGAGGGAGAGGAGCCGAGGAGTCAGGGAGGAAGAATAGCCAAGATGAAGGTGAAGATGCTGAGCCGGAATCCGGACAGCTATGTCCGCGAAACCAAATTGGACTTACAGAGAGGTAGGGCAGCTTGGTATGGAGAAAGGGACGCCCTTCCGTAAGTCTTTCGGTCTAGCCTGGACTCCACGGAAGACGTCTGCGGAGAGTCTGGTTGTCCTGTCTGGTTTTTCCCATTTCCCGTTCGCCAAGGCAAACTTTGTGAGGTGGGGTCATCACGGAACTGGGTAGAGGTAACGTCTCTTCTCCCTTCCCCTTTCCAGCTCTGCTCTTGCACTGTCCTCAGGTTGTTCCTGTGCGAATGTGAAACTTGAATGAGCCCTTCTTGGTTCAAGGGTTTGAAAGTTAAACAGACTTTTTAAACCATCCTGTTGTAACTTCTGTCCACTTTACTACTTCGTATTACGTACTTCCGTATGTGAGGAGAGACAAAGATAAAACTTAAAGCCATCACTTTTATCTTAAACTCTTGTGGAGAAATTCGATGGGAGAATGCTTAAAATAAAATTAATGAGTTTTATTCCTTACTAGTCTGTTTCCCCATTAACTTAACGATAATTTATGAATTTTAGTTAGTGATACCTAAATGACAAGGGACCAACCATGTGTGTTGTATGAACAGAACTAAGTGAAGGGAACAGGTGCCAAAAGCCTCACAGCGGGAATAAACTAAGGCAAAGAGAGAATGCCGATGTCATCAAAGTTTGAGTGAGGGGTAAGGATACAAGATGAGGCCAGAACAGTATTTCACTATTTTGTGTAGTACAGAGTATCAACATATATATTAGCACTACTACAAGGTAAATATATGATCTCTGCTCACAGGGTGTTTACAGGCTAAGTAACAAGGCATGTTTCTAAAAGGAAAGTTAAATTTGTCACTTGGCCTTGACATCATTTCTCCTTGAACCTGTGGTCCCATCTTCTTCCCATTTTCACCCGTCACTTATTTTCCCCTAAGTAACTTACCATTCACCCTTGCTAACTTAAGTGCATTTCAGTCATTCTTTCCCAGGCTTCCTTAGGCTCAGACCCTTACCCAACTGAGCACTTCCTCTGGAAAGATTTCACTGAACATTTAATCCTTCCCATATTTATCCCTTGCATGCACCCCCCCCAGCACCCCTCTTCTATGCTTCCATTATATATTTTTATACTTTTATCAGAGTGTTTATCACATTGTCCCATGATTATTATTTTGATTAATGTTATTTTTCATCAGAAAGTTTAGCTTGCAGAGACAGGAACCATGTTTGTGTATGTAATGTATTTAGACAGCACCTGACACATACTAGTTGCTTTATACATGTCTGAATGAAGGAATGAGTTGGGTGACCTTTAATGTTAGAAGGTTATTAGTCATCTGATTTTGTTAATATGATCTCTTTTCTACCACATCTCCCTATTTCATTATACTTTCTGATGTAAGTTTTAATAGATAGCAAAGTGGAAAAGTAGAAGTTTTGGAGTTCTGTATAACATGAAATTAGGAAGACATTTGTTACCCTCCTTTATTCCTTTTGTTAATTTTGTGTGTTAGTTCCTTGTAAATTTTGTGCAGTGTTCAATTGCTGGGGTGGGCACCCAAGAATCTGGTAATTCTGATGCAGTTGGTTAACATACAGGTGTTGAGAACACCTTATATAAATATATGCCATAGATTTATTAGCTGTGATATCTTCAGTGCTTGTGGTATATGGCAGGTCCTTCACCAATGTTTGTTGAATGTTTACTGTTGACTGGATGTGCAAATTTAGAGTGGGCCTGATTATGGTGATCCGAAAAGCCTTATAGAAGATATAAGATTAAAACAGTGTTTTTAAGGATTATATAAGGTATAGATAGGTTAGGGTGAAGGTTGCAGTATATTCTTGGTGGAAGAAAGGGCATGTACAGGGACTCAAAAAGTGAAAAAAGAGCAAGGCAAACCATTTTGGCTAAAGCTGAATTTCAAAAAGAACTTGAAGCTGAAGAGTTAGGTTGGGATTAGATTGTGGAAGACCGCAAAGGAGCTTGAACTTCATTCCTTGAATCAAGGTCTCTAAAATGGGAGTGCTAGGCTAGTCATTATAATGTGGGAAAAACAATTAGAATTTATTAAATTCATATTGCTTCAATTTATATTGCTTATCTTAAAAAATATATAATTTTTTTTATATGATGCTTTGACACTCATTTTAGCATGTTAATCACATGCTGTATGTGTTAATTCAAGTGTCCTAAGGAAACAGTGAAGGATTGACAGAGGTGCACTTGCTTCTACCTTCAGAATATTGCAACACATTACAGTTAACATTTATTGAAGAATTATATTATCTTAAATAATAATATCTTTATAAATTAGTAAAGTAATGGAGAGGGCCACTAAAGTTATTTTTCTTGTGAAACTTCCTTGGTTATGTCATGGCAAAGTTCTTAGAAGAGTTGTGGAACATAAGATTAAACATTTTAAAAATTTGCCGAACTTCTGTGGCTATGAATATTAACTAAGAGCTTTTGGGTTTGATTTTTTTCCTTTTTTAGAAAAAATAAAACACATAACATGCTTCTTCAAAGTCCATTTTAATGATGAGTGAGGAAGTAATTACTAAGGAGAGAGTTTTAAAATGTATGCTTGGAAATTTTCTATCATTTAAAAATTTTTGTACTGAAAATGATAAAAGTGTCAGTCATGAAAATTCATATTTGCCTATATGAAAAGATTTAGAAACAGAATGGTTTACCTTATGATTTTTTTACTGTTAAAAATTATTAAATACCAATTTTAATTGTAGGAATAGACATTGACATCAGAGTAGATGGAACTTTTTTAGACATACCATCAAAAATAATCTTTGCAAAATTGGTGAATGGGACTGAAAATAAACCTAAATATAGTTTAGTATGGATTATCTGTTTGGCTCTGCTTGTCTTTGTGAAGTAGAAACAGTCCTCACTTTGCACAGTGCCGTAGTAACTGAACCAATCCCACTCTTTTAGAGGTTCACAGTGACTGAAGTCAATCTGTTACCACAGAATTGTGCAAAGCAAGGAATTTATTCCAGTATGCATGTGATCCTGTTGACATAGTACAATGCAAAAGTGAATACTGCGTGAATCTTTTTCAGGAGCCATTAAAACCAAAAGTTTCATTAAATTAGAACCTTTGAATATCTTTATCACAGGGTTAAATCAAGATTTTTTTTTAAAAAAGCATCTTATAATTACATATTGTCCATAAATACATGGTTAACGTATTATGGGGAAGTGACCTGCTCAAAATCTCTGTTACTAATGGGGCACATAATCAAAAAAATTTGAAGACTCCTACTATAAAGGAGCTTTTGAAAGTTTTGAGCATGAGAATGACATGTAAAAAAACTGTGTTTTAGGATGACTGATCTGATGATAGTGTAAACTGCCACAAATTGAATAGGTATAGTGTTATAGTAGTTCAGGTGTAAAGTATTAAAGTCCAAAACTAAGTTACTACACATAGGGGGAGAAAAGGGAAGAATGAATAAGTATTTCTAAGAGAAAATGGGTAAAACTTTTGAGTTTTCTTAGTGAGGAATGTGGAAGATGGACTATATGAAAAGGACCTAAATGTGCTCTTTATTGAATGTTAGGTATAATATCATTAACAGGGAGTCAGGAAGAAAAGACTACAAGGTGAAGTCATGGGGTAAGAAGATGCATTTAATTTTATATATACATTGAGGGAAGTTTTTTTAGGCATGTAGACTCATCTCCTCAGCATAATTATTAACTGAGATCATGTGTTTAGGGCAGCATATCAGAATAGTTAAGAACATAGATTCTGGAGCCATATTGCCTTGGTTTGAATTCTGCATCCATCAATGGGCAAGTTATTTAACAGTAACCTGTGCTCAGTGAGATAGTAATAAAACTTAACATATATGTTGCTGAGGAGATTAAATGATTAACAGAAGGTGTTATATTAATGACACCTGATGAACTCCATGTGTTTTTTTAAGTAAATAAACAAACATGGAAAGTGCTCAATAAGTAGTAGCTATATATAATGCAATCATAATCACCACCTTGTGGGCCTATCAGTACATTAATTGACCAGAGATTAATAGTGTTCCGTGCAACACAAGGAACCTAGAGTTCGGTTGAGCAAACATTCACCATGCTTTTGTTTTGGGCCAAGTACTAATATAGACATAAGAGATACAAATGAAAAATATATTAGAAGCCCTGCCTATGAGAAAACTTACCCCCAGGTTAAAGAGTATAGTAAGACATACAGAAGGAGAAGCTATTATGGTCTAATTATTTTGCAAGATGTATGGATGTATGCATTCCATGAGTTCCCAGTAATTTCAGAAAGCTTCATGGACAGCATATCCTCTATTTCTGTATTTTTCATAGCTTTAGGTATAAACAATGTCCTTAACTAAATATTTATTGAATAGTAAATTGAGTAATTAGCTGAGGAAGACTACAGGAAATACTAAATGTGAATTATTTAATTAAGAGGAATCATTCTCATTTCAGTTCCAAGAAACTACGATCCTACCTTACATCCTTTTGAGGTCTCACGAGAATATGTAAGAGCTTTAAATGCTACCAAACTGGAACGGGTATTTGCAAAACCATTCCTTGCTTCCCTGGATGGTCACCGAGATGGAGTCAA